>JAKFGQ010000148.1:0-49466 GCA_021498475.1 Saguinus midas | reverse complement strand
TGACAGGCTGCCGTGAGCCACCGTGCTGGGCTGTTATAATGTATTGTTAAAAAAAATTAGAAAAACTCTGCCAGGTGCTGCCACTCACGCCAGCAACCTAAGCACTTTGGGAGGCCGAGGTGGGTGGGTTTCCTGAGGTCACGAGTTCGAGGTCAGCCTGAGCGTTTAGGCGAAAATTCACATTACATAATAAAGAGAAAAAAAGAAAGGTAATCAGACTGATGAGTGTGCAATTGAAACAAAACGAGGTGCCGGGGACTCCACCCCAGAACTGCCTTTTTTATTAGAACAGTTTCCTCTTGTCACCAAGGCTGGAGTGCAACAGTGCGATCTTTGCTTATTGCAACACCTGCCTTTTGGGTTCAACTGATTGTCATCCCAATGCCCTTCAAGTAGCTGGGGTTGCAGGTGTCCACACCACCAGGTCCAGCTAACTTTCTATTTTTTTTCTGTACCTCCAATCTATCTTTATTTGATTTCCACAACGCAATCACAACCAATAAATAAAATACAAAAAGCTGCACACCTGTGCGTGTCATTTTTACGCTACGACCACGCCGGCCTTCTGTGTAGCGTCCCAATTCTAGTGTAGGTGCTGCCAAAGCGAGCACATGCCAAGCCCAGCTCAGCTTTTTATGTTTTTCTGTTTTATTGTTTTTATATATGGAGCGAGCTACACTGTGTCTTTCGAGGCCAGTCTCGAACCTGTGACCTCACGATCCGCCTGCCGCGGCATTCTTTGTGCTGAGACTACAGGCTTGAAAAGCGGAGCCCAACCCAAATTTTGTTTTCGTTTTAAAGACGGGTTTCACCATGTTGGTCGAACGGGTCTCGAACCCGCATCTTCTCGTGATTTGCCCGCCTTGATCTTTGAGGCGTCTGAATGACAGGCTGCCGTGAGCCACCATGCCGGGCTGTTATAATGTATTGTTAAAAAAAATTAGAAAAACTGTGCCAGGTGCTGCCACTCACGCCAGCAACCTAAGCACTTTGGGAGGCCGAGGTGGGTGGGTTTCCTGAGGTCACGAGTTCGAGGTCAGCCTGAGCATTTAGGTGAAAATTCACATTACATAATAAAAAGAACAATAAAAGAACGTTAATTAGACTGATGAGTGTGTGCAATTGAAACAAAACGAGGTGCCGGAGACTCCACCCCAGAACTCTCTTTCTTTATTATGTAAAATTTTCCTCTTGTGACCAAGGCTGGAGTTCAACAGTGCGATCTTTGCTTATTGCCACACCTGCCTTTGGGTTCAACTGATTGTCATTCCAATGCCCTTCAAGTAGCTGGGGTTGCAGGTGTCAACACCACCGGGTCCAGCTAACTTTCTATTTTTTTTCTGTACCTGCAATCTATCTTTATTTGATTTCCACAACGCAATCACAACCAATAAATAAAATACAAAATCTGCACACCTGTGCCTGTCATTTTACGCTACGACCACGCCGGCGTTCTGTGTAGCATCCCAATTCTAGTGTAGGTGCTGCCGAAGCGAGCACATGCCAAACGCAGCTCAGTTTTTTATGTTTTTCTGTTTTTTGTTTTGTTTTTATGGGGAGATGGCTGTGCTGTGTCCTTCGAAGCCAGTCTCGAACCTGTGACCTCACGATCCGCCTGCCTCGGCGTTCTTTGTGCTGGGACTACAGGTTTGAAAGCGGAGCCCAACCCAAATTTTGTTTTGTTTTAAAGACGGGTTTTACCATGTTTGTCGGGCTGGTCTCGAACACGCAACTTCTCGTGATTTGCCCGCCTTGATCTTTGAGGCGTCTGAATGACAGGCTGCCGTGAGCCACCCTGCCGGGCTCTTATAATGTATTGTTAAAAAAAATTAGAAAAACTGTGCTAGGTGCTGCCACTCACGCCAGCAACCTAAGCACTTTGGGAGGCGGAGGTGGGCCTGTTTCCTGAGGTCACGAGTTCGAGGTCAGCCTGAGCATTTAGGTGAAAACCCACATTACATAATAAAAGAGAAAAAAAGAAAGGTAATCAGACTGATGAGTGTGCAATTGAAACAAAAGGAGGGTCCGGGAGACTCCACCCCAGAACTGCCTTTTTTATTAGGAACAGTTTCCTCTTGTGACCAAGGCTGGAGTGCAACAGTGCGATCTTTGCTTATTGCCACACCTGCCTTTTGGGTTCAACTTATTGTCATCCCAATGCCCTTCAAGTAGCTGGGGTTGCAGGTGTCCACACCACCAGGTCCAGCTAACCTTCTATATTTATTTTTCTGTACCTCCAATCTATCTTTATTTGATTTCCACAACGGAATCACAACCAATACATAAAATACAAAAATCTCCACACCTGTGCGGGTCATTTTGACGCTACGACCACGCCGGCCTTCTGTGTAGCCTCCCAATTCTAGTGTAGGTGCTGCCGAAGTGAGCACACGCCAAGCCCAGCTCAGCTTTTTAATGTTTTCTGTTTTTTTGTTTTGTTTTGTTTATTACAGGAGCGGGCTACGCTGTGTCTTTCGAGGCCAGTCTCGAACATGTGACCTCACATACCGCCTGCCTCGGAATTCCTTGTGCTGAGACTACAGGCTAGTAAAGCGGAGCCCAACCCAAATAGTTGTTTTGTTTTAAAGACCCGTTTTCACCATGTTGGTCGTGTGGGTTTCGAACCAGCATCTTCTCGTGATTTGCCCGCATTCATCTTTGAGGCGTCTGAATTACAGGCTGCCGTGAGCCACCGTGTCCAGCTGTAATAATGTATTGTTAAAATAAAATTTAAAAACTCTGCCAGGTGCTTCCACTCACGCCAGCAACCTAAGCACTTTGGGAGGCGGAGGTGGGCCTGTTTCCTGAGGTCACGAGTTCGATGTCAGCCTGAGCATTTAGGTGAAAATTCACATTACATAATAAAAGAGAAAAAAAGAAAGGTAATCAGACTGATGAGGTGCCCAGAGACTTCACCACCAGAACTGCCTTTTTTATTAGGAACAGTTTCCTCTTGTGACCAAGGCTGGAGTCCAACAGTGCGATCTTTGCTTATTGCCACACTTGCGTTTTGGGTTCAACTGATTGTCATCCCAATGCCCTTAAAGTAGCTGGGGTTGCAGGTGTCCACACCACCAGGTCCAGCTACCTTTCAATTTCTATTTATCTGTAACTTCAATCTATCTTTATTTGATTTCCACAACGCAATCACAACCAATAAATAAGATACAAAACGCTGCACACCTGTGCGTGTCATTTTTACGCTACGACCATGCCAGCGTTCTGTGAAAAGTCCCAATTCTAGTGTAGGAGCTGCCACAGTGAACACATGCCAAGCACAGCTCAGCTTTTTAATGTTTTCTGTTTTTTTGTTTTGTTTTGTTTATTACAGGAGCGGGCTACGCTGTGTCTTTCGAGGCCAGTCTCAAACATGTGACCTCACATACCGCCTGCCTCGGAATTCCTTGTGCTGAGACTACAGGCCAGTAAAGCGGAGCCCAACCCAAATAGTTTTTTTTGTTTTAAAGACCCGGTTTCACCATGTTGGTCGTGTGGGTTTCGAACCAGCATCTTCTCGTGATTTGCCCGCATTCATCTTTGAGGCGTCTGAATTACAGGCTGCCGTGAGCCACCGTGGCGGGCTGTAATAATGTATTGTTAAAATAAAAATTTAAAAACTCTGCCAGGTGCTGCCACTCACGCCAGCAACCTTAGCACCTTGGCAGGCCGAGGTGGGCGGGTTTCCTGAGGTCACGAGTTCGAGGTCAGCCTGAGCATTTAGGTGAAAATTCACATTACATAATAAAAGAGAACAAAAACAGAAAGTCATTCAGACTGATGAGGTGCCGAGAGACTTCACCACCAGAACTGACTTTTTTTGTTACCTACAGTTTTCCTCTTGTGACCGAGGCTGGTGTCCAAGAGTGCGATCTTTGCTTATTGCCACACTTGCCTTTTGGGTAAAACTGATTGTCATCCCAATCCCCTTCAAGTAGCTGGGGTTGCATGTGTCCACACCACCTGGTCCAGCTAACTTTCCATTTCTATTTATCTGTAACTTCAATCTATCTTTATTAAATTTCCACAACGCAATCACAGCCAATAAATAAGATACAAAACCTGCACACCTGTGCGTGTCATTTTACGCTATGACCACGCCGGCCTTCTGTGTAGCATCCCAATTCTAGTGTAGGTGCTGCCGCAGTGAAGACATGCCAAGCACAGCTCAGCTTTTTAATGTTTTTCTGTTTTATTGTTTTTTATACGATGCTGGATACGCTGTGTCTTTCGAGGCCAGTCTCGGATCTGTGACCTCACTGCCAGCCTGACCCGGAATTCTTTGTGCTGAGACTACAGGCTAGTAAAGCGGAGCCCAACACAAATTTTTTTTTGTTTTAAAGATGGGGTTTCACCATGTTGGTCGGGCTGGTCTCGAACCCCAACTTCTCGTGATTTGCCCGCATTCATCTTTGAGGCGTCTGAATGACAGGCTGCCGTGAGCCACCGTGCTGGGCTGTTATAATGTATTGTTAAAAAAAATTTAGAAAAACTGTCCCAGGTGCTGCCACTCACGTCAGCAACCTAAGCACTTTGGGAGGCCGAGGTGGGTGGGTTTCCTGGGGTCACAAGTTCGAGGTCAGCCTGAGCGTTTAGGTGAAAATTCACATTACATAATAAAAAAGAACAATAAAAGAACGTTAATTAGACTGATGAGTGTGTGCAATTGAAACAAAACGAGGGGCCGGGAGACTCCACCCCCAGAACTCTCTTTCTTTATGATGTAAAATTTCCCTCTTGTGACCAAGGCTGGAGTTCAACAGTGCGATCTTTGCTTATTGCCACACCTGCCTTTGGGGTTCAACTGATTGTCATTCCAATGCCCTTCAAGTAGCTGGGGTTGCAGGTGTCAACACCACCGGGTCCAGCTAACCTTCTATATTTATTTTTCTGTACCTGCAATCTATCTTTATTTGATTTCCACAACGCCTTCACAACCAATAAATAAAATACAAGAATCTGCAAACCTGTGCCGGTTATTTTTACGCTACTATCACGCCGGCCTTTTGTGTCGGGTCCCAATTCTAGTGTAGGGGCTGTCGATGCGAGAACATGCCAAGCCCGGCTTAGCTTTTCTATGTTTATTTATTTATTTTTTTAATAGGGAGAGGGCTACGCTGTGTCTTTCAAAGCCAGTCTCCATCCTGTGACCTCACGATCCGCCTGCCTCGGCGTTCTTTGTGCTGAGACTACAGGTTTGAAAAGCGGAGCCCAACCCAAATAGTTTTTTGTTTTAAAGACCCGGTTTCACCATGTTGGTCGGGCTGGTCTCAACCCCAACTTCTCGTGATTTGCCCGCCTTGATCTTTGAAACGCCTGAATGTCAGGCTGCGGTGAGACACCGTGCCGGCCTGTTATAATGTATTGTTAATAAAAAATTAGAAAGACTTTGCCAGGTGGCGCCACTCACGCCAGCAACCTAAGCACATTGGGAGGCCATGGTGGGTGGGTTTCCTGAGGTCATGAGTTTGAGGTCAGCCTGAGCATTTAGGTGAAAACCCACATTACATAATAAAATAAAACAATAAAAAGGTAATCAGACTGATGAGTGTGTGCAATTGAAACAAAAGGAGGGTCCGGGAGACTCCACCCCAGAACTGCCTTTTTTATTAGAACAGTTTCCTCTTGTGACCAAGGCTGGAGTGCAACAGTGCGATCTTTGCTTATTGCCACACCTGCCTTTGGGTTCAACTGATTGTCATCCCAATGCCCTTCAAGTAGCTGGGGTTGCAGGTGTCCACACCACCAGGTCCAGCTAACCTTTTGTATTTATTTTTCTGTTCCTCCAATCTATCTTTATTTGATTTCCACAACAGAATCACAACCAATGCATAAAATAGAAAAATCTCCCCACCTGTGCGGGTCATTTTCACGCTAGGAACACGCCGGCCTTCTGTGTAGCCTCCCAATTCTAGTGTAGGTGCTGCCAAAGTGAGCACATGCCAAGCACAGCTCAGCTTTTTAATGTTTTCCTGTTTTATTGTTTTTATATATGGAGCGAGCTACACTGTGTTTTTCGAGGCCAGTCTCGAACATGTGACCTCACATCCGCCTGCCTCGGAATTCCTTTTGCTGAGACTACAGGCTAGTAAATCAGAGCCCAACCCAAATAGTTTTTTTGTTTTGTTTTAAAGACCCGGTTTCACCATGTTGGTCGTGTGGGTTTCGAACCAGCATCTTCTCGTGATTTGCCCGCATTCATCTTTGAGGCGTCTGAATTACAGGCTGCCGTGAGCCACTGTGGCGGGCTGTAATAATGTATTGTTAAAATAAAAATTTAAAAACTCTGCCAGGTGCTTCCACTCACGCCAGCAACCTAAGCACTTTGGGAGGCGGAGGTGGGCCTGTTTCCTGAGGTCACGAGTTCGAGGTCAGCCTGAGCATTTAGGTGAAAATTCACATTATATAATAAAATAGAACAAAAAGAAAGTTATTCATACTGATGAGGTGCCCAGAGACTTCACCACCAGAACTGCCTTTTTATTAGGAACAGTTTCCTCTTGTGACCAAGACTGGAGTCCAAGAGTGTGATCTCTCCTTATTGCCACACTTGTGTTTTGGGTTCAACTGATTGTCATCCCAATGCCCTTAAAGTAGCTGGGGTTGCAGGTGTCCACACCACCAGGTCCTGCTACCATTCAATTTCTATTTATCTGTAACTTCAATCTTTCTTTATTTGATTTCCACAACGCAATCACAACCAATAAATAAGATACAAAAAGTTGCACATCTCTGCGTGTCATTTTTATGCTACGACCACGCCGGCATTCTGTGAAAAGTCCCAATTCCAGTGTAGGAGCTGCCGCAGTGAACACATGCCAAGCACATCTCAGCTCTTTAATGTTTTCCTGTTTTTGTTTTGTTTTGTTTTGTTTATTACAGGAGCGGGCTACGCTGTGTCTTTCGAGGCCAGTCTCGAACCTGTGACCTCACCATCCTCCTGACTCGGAATTATTTGTGCTGAGACTACAGGCTAGTAAATCAGAGCCCAACCCAATTTTGTTTTGTTTTAAAGACGAGGTTTCACCATGTTGGTCGTGTGGGTTTCGAACCAGCATCTTCTCGTGATTTGCCCGCCTTGATCTTTGAGGCGTCTGAATGACAGGCTGCCCTGAGCCACCGTGCCGGGCTGTTATAATGTATTGTTAAAATAAAAATTTAAAAACTCTGCCAGGTGCTGCCACTCACGCCAGAATCCTAAGAACTTTGGGAGGCCGAGTTGGGCGGGTTTCCTGGGGTCACAAGTTCGAGGTCAGCCTGAGCGTTTAGGCGAAAATTCACATTACATAATAAAAAGAACAATAAAAGAAAGGTAATCAGACTGATGAGTGTGTGCAATTGAAACAAAACGAGGTGCCGGAGACTCCACCCCAGAACTCTCTTTCTTTATGATGTAAAATTTCCTCTTGTGACCAAGGCTGGAGTTCAACAGTGCGATCTTTGCTTATTGCCACACCTGCCTTTGGGTTCAACTGATTGTCATTCCAATGCCCTTCAAGTAGCTGGGGTTGCAGGTGTCCACACCACCAGGTCCAGCTAACTTTCTATTTTTTTTTCTGTACCTGCAATCTATCTTTATTTGATTTCCACAACGCCTTCACAACCAATAAATAAAATACAAGAATCTGCAAACCTGTGCGGGTTATTTTTACGCTACTATCACGCCGGCCTTCTGTGTAGCGTCCCAATTCTAGTGTAGGGGCTGTCGATGCGAGAACATGCCAAGCCCGGCTTAGCTTTTCTATGTTTTTTGTTTTGTTTTGTTTTTATATGGAGCGGGCTACGCTGTGTCTTTCGAGGCCAGTCTCGAACCTGTGACCTCACGATCCGCCTGCCTCGGCGTTCTTTGTGCTGAGACTACAGGATTGAATAGCGGAGCTCAACCCAAACAGTGTCTTCGTTTTAAAGACGGGTTTCACCATGTTGGTCGGGCGGGTCTCAATCTCGCAACTTCTTGTAATTTGCCCGCCTTGATCTTTGAGGCGTCTGAATGACAGGCTGCCGTGAGCCACCGTGCCGGGCTGTTATAATGTATTGTTAAAAAAAATTAGAAAGACTTTGCCAGGTGGCGCCACTCACGCCAGCAACCTAAGCACACTGGGAGGCCGAGGTGGGTGGGTTTCCTGAGGTCACGAGTTCGAGGTCAGCCTGAGCATTTAGGTGAAAACCCACATTACATAATAAAATAAAACAATAAAAAGGTAATCAGACTGATGAGTGTGTGCAATTGAAACAAAACGAGGTGCCGGAGACTCCACCCTGAGAACTGCCTTTTTATTAGGAACAGTTTCCTCTTGTCACCAAGGCTGGAGTGCAAAAGTGCGATCTTTGCTTATTGCCACACCTGCCTTTAGGGTTCAACTGATTGTCATCCCAATGCCCTTCAAGTAGCTGGGGTTGCAGGAGTCCACACCACCAGGTCCAGCTAACTTTCTATTTTATTTTCTGTACCTCCAATCTATCTTTATTTGATTTCCACAACGCAATCACAACCAATAAATAAAATACAAAATCTGCACACCTGTGCCTGTCATTTTACGCTACGACCACGCCGGCCTTCTGTGTAGCTCCCAATTCTAGTGTAGGTGCTGCCGAGGCGATCACATGCCAAGCCCAGCTCAGCTTTTTATGTTTTCTGTTTTTTGTTTTGTTTTGTTGTTGTTGTTTATTACAGGAGCGGGCTACGCTGTGTCTTTCGAGGCCAGTCTCGAACTGTGACCTCACGATCCGCCTGCCTCGGCGTTCTTTGTGCTGAGACTACAGGTTTGAAAAGCGGAGCCCAACCCAATTTGTTTTTGTTTTGTTTTAAAGACGGGTTTTACCATGTTTGTCGGGCTGGTCTCGAACCCCAACTTCTCGTGATTTCGCCTTGATCTTTGAGGCGCCTGAATGACAGGCTGCCGTGAGCCACCATGCCGGGCTCTGATAATGTATTGTTAAAAAAAATTAGAGAGTGTTCCAGGTGCTGCCACTCACGCCAGCAACCTAAGCACTTTGGGAGGCGGAGGTGGGCCTGTTTCCTGAGGTCAAGAGTTCGAGGTCAGCCTGAGCATTTAGGTGAAAACCCACCTTACATAATAAAAGAGAAAAAAAAGAAAGGTAATCAGACTGATGAATGTGTGCAATTGAAACAAAACGAGGTGCCGGAGACTCCACCCCAGAACTGCCTTTTTATTAAGAACAGTTTCCTCTTGTCACCAAGGCTGGAGTGCAAAAGTGCGATCTTTGCTTATTGCAACACCTGCCTTTAGGGTTCAACTGATTGTCATCCCAATGCCCTTCAAGTAGCTGGGGTTGCAGGAGTCCACACCACCAGGTCCAGCTAACTTTCTATTTTATTTTCTGTACCTCAATCTATCTTTATTTGATTTCCACAACGCAATCACAACCAATAAATAAAATACAAAATCTGCACATCTGTGCCTGTCATTTTACGCTACGACCACGCCGGCCTTCTGTGTAGCCTCCCAATTCTACTGTAGGTGCTGCCAAAGTGAGCACATGCCAAGCCAGCTCAGCTTTTTATATGTTTTCTGTTTTTTGTTTTGTTTTGTTTTGTTTTGTTTATTACAGGAGCGGGCTACGCTGTGTCTTTCGAGGCCAGTCTCGAACATGTGACCTCACGATCCTCCTGCCTCGGCGTTCTTTGTGCTGAGACTACAGGATTGAATAGCGGAGCTCAACCCAAACAGTGTCTTCGTTTTAAAGACGGGTTTTACCATGTTTGTCGGGCTGGTCTCGAACCCCAACTTCTCGTGATTTGCCCGCCTTGATCTTTGAGGCGCCTGAATGACAGGCTGCCGTGAGCCACCATGCCGGGCTCTGATAATGTATTGTTAAAAAAAATTAGAGAGTGTTCCAGGTGCTGCCACTCACGCCAGCAACCTAAGCACTTGGGAGGCGGAGGTGGGCCTTTCCTGAGGTCAAGAGTTCGAGGTCAGCCTGAGCATTTAGGTGAAAACCCACCTTACATAATAAAAGAGAAAAAAAAGAAAGGTAATCAGACTGATGACTGTGTGCAATTGAAAGAAAACGAGGTTCCGGAGACTCCACCCCAGAACTGCCTTTTTATTAGGAACAGTTTCCTCTTGTCACCAAGGCTGGAGTGCAAAATTGCGATCTTTGCTTATTGCAACACCTGCCTTTAGGGTTCAACTGATTGTCATCCCAATGCCCTTCAAGTAGCTGGGGTTGCAGGAGTCCACACCACCAGGTCCAGCTAACTTTCTATTTTTACTTTTCTGTACCTCCAATCTATCTTTGTTTTATTTCCACAACGCAATCACAACCAATAAATAAAATACAAAAGCTGCACTCCTGTGCCTGTCATTTTACGCTACGACCACGCCGGCCTTCTGTGTAGCATCCCAATTCTAGTGTAGGTGCTGCCAAAGTGAGCACATGCCAAGCCCAGCTCAGCTTTTTAATGTTTTCTGTTTTTTGTTTTGTTGTTGTTGTTGTTGTTGTTGTTGTTTATTACAGGAGCGGGCTACGCTGTGTCTTTCGAGGCCAGTCTCGAACTGTGACCTCACGATCCGCCTGCCTCGGCGTTCTTTGTGCTGGGACTACAGGTTTGAAAAGCGGAGCCCAACCCAAATAGTTTTTTTGTTTTAAAGACGGGTTTTACCATGTTTGTCGGGCTGGTCTCGAACCCCAACTTCTCGTGATTTCTTTGCCTTGATCTTTGAGGCGCCTGAATGACAGGCTGCCGTGAGCCACCATGCCGGGCTCTATAATGTATTGTTAAAAAAAAATTAGAGAGTGTTCCAGGTGCTGCCACTCACGCCAGCAACCTAAGCACTTTGGGAGGCCGAGGTGGGTGGGTTTCCTGAGGTCAAGAGTTCGAGGTCAGCCTGAGCATTTAGGTGAAAACCCACATTACATAATAAAGAGAAAAAAAGAAAGGTAATCAGACTGATGAGTGTGTGCAATTGAAACAAAACGAGGTGCCGGAGACTCCACCCCAGAACTGCCTTTTTATTAGGAACAGTTTCCTCTTGTCACCAAGGCTGGAGTGCAAAGTGCGATCTTTGCTTATTGCAACACCTGCCTTTGGGTTCAACTGATTGTCATCCCAATGCCCTTCAAGTAGCTGGGGTTGCAGGTGTCCACACCACCAGGTCCAGCTAACTTTCTATTTTTACTTTTCTGTACCTCCAATCTATCTTTGTTTTGATTTCCACAACGCAATCACAACCAATAAATAAAATACAAAATCTGCACACCTGTGCCTGTCATTTTACGCTACGACCACGCCGGCCTTCTGTGTAGCATCCCAATTCTAGTGTAGGTGCTGCCAAAGTGAGCACATGCCAAGCCCAGCTCAGCTTTTTATGTTTTCTGTTTTTTGTTTTGTTGTTGTTGTTGTTGTTTATTACAGGAGCGGGCTACGCTGTGTCTTTCGAGGCCAGTCTCGAACCTGTGACCTCACGATCCGCCTGCCTCGAATTCTTTGTGCTGGGACTACAGGTTTGAAAGCAGAGCCCAACCCATACTGGGTTTTTGTTTTAAAGACGGGTTTTACCATGTTTGTCGGGCTGGTCTCGAACCCCAACTTCTCGTGATTTCTTTGCCTTGATCTTTGAGGCGCCTGAATGACAGGCTGCCGTGAGCCACCATGCCGGGCTCTATAATGTATTGTTAAAAAGAAATTAGAGAGTGTTCCAGGTGCTGCCACTCACGCCAGCAACCTAAGCACTTTGGGAGGCGGAGGTGGGCCTGTTTCCTGAGGTCAAGAGTTCGAGGTCAGCCTGAGCATTTAGGTGAAAACCCACCTTACATAATAAAAGAGAAAAAAAGAAAGGTAATCAGACTGATGAGTGTGTGCAATTGAAACAAAACGAGGTGCCGGAGACTCCACCCCAGAACTGCCTTTTTATTAGGAACAGTTTCCTCTTGTCACCAAGGCTGGAGTGCAAAGTGCGATCTTTGCTTATTGCAACACCTGCCTTTAGGGTTCAACTGATTGTCATCCCAATGCCCTTCAAGTAGCTGGGGTTGCAGGAGTCCACATCACCAGGTCCAGCTAACTTTCTATTTTTACTTTTCTGTACCTCCAATCTATCTTTGTTTTATTTCCACAACGCAATCACAACCAATAAATAAAATACAAAAGCTGCACACCTGTGCGTGTCATTTTACGCTACGACCACGCCGGCCTTCTGTGTAGCCTCCCAATTCTAGTGTAGGTGCTGCCAAAGTGAGCACATGCCAAGCCCAGCTCAGCTTTTTATATGTTTCTGTTTTTTGTTTTGTTGTTGTTGTTTATTACAGGAGCGGGCTACGCTGTGTCTTTCGAGGCCAGTCTCGAACCTGTGACCTCACGATCCGCCTGCCTCGGAATTCTTTGTGCTGAGACTACAGGTTTGAAAGCAGAGCCCAACCCAATTTTTTTTTTTTTTAAAGACGGGTTTCACCATGTTGGTCGGGCTGGTCTCGAACCCCAACTTCTCGTGATTTGCCCGCCTTGATCTTTGAGGCGCCTGAATGACAGGCTGCCGTGAGCCACCATGCCGGGCTCTATAATGTATTGTTAAAAAAAAATTAGAGAGTGTTCCAGGTGCTGCCACTCACGCCAGCAACCTAAGCACTTTGGGAGGCCGAGGTGGGCGGGTTTCCTGAGGTCACGAGTTCGAGGTCAGCCTGAGCATTTAGGTGAAAACCCACATTACATAATAAAGAGAAAAAAAGAAAGGTAATCAGACTGATGAGTGTGTGCAATTGAAACAAAAGGAGGGTCCGGGAGACTCCACCCCAGAACTGCCTTTTTATTAGGAACAGTTTCCTCTTGTCACCAAGGCTGGAGTGCAACAGTGCGATCTTTGCTTATTGCCACACCTGCCTTTGGGTTCAACTGATTGTCATCCCAATGCCCTTCAAGTAGCTGGGGTTGCAGTTGTCCACATCACCAGGTCCAGCTAACTTTCTATTTTATTTTCTGTACCTCCAATTTATCTTTATTTGATTTCCACAACGGAATCACAACCAATAAATAAAATACAAAATCTGCACACCTGTGCGTGTCATTTTTACGCTACGACCACGCCGGCCTTCTGTGTAGCCTCCCAATTCTAGTGTAGGTGCTGCCAAAGTGAGCACATGCCAAGCACAGCTCAGCTTTTTAATGTTTTCCTGTTTTATTGTTTTTATATATGGAGCGAGCTACACTGTGTCTTTCGAGGCCAGTCTCGAACATGTGACCTCACATACCGCCTGCCTCGGAATTCTTTGTGCTGAGACTACAGGCCAGTAAAGCGGAGCCCAACCCAAATAGTTTTTTTGTTTTGTTTTAAAGACCCGGTTTCACCATGTTGGTCGGGCTGGTCTCGAACCCCAACTTCTCGTGATTTGCCCGCATTCATCTTTGAGGCGTCTGAATGACAGGCTGCCGTGAGCCACCGTGCCGGGCTGTTATAATGTATTGTTAAAAAAAATTAGAGAGTGTTCCAGGTGCTGCCACTCACGCCAGCAACCTAAGCACTTTGGGAGGCCGAGGTGGGCGGGTTTCCTGAGGTCACGAGTTCGAGGTCAGCCTGAGCATTTAGGTGAAAACCCACCTTACATAATAAAGAGAAAAAAAGAAAGTAATCAGACTGATGAGTGTGTGCAATTGAAACAAAACGAGGTGCCGGGGACTCCACCCCAGAACTGCCTTTTTATTAGAACAGTTTCCTCTTGTCACCAAGGCTGGAGTGCAAAAGTGCGATCTTTGCTTATTGCCACACCTGCCTTTGGGTTCAACTGATTGTCATCCCAATGCCCTTCAAGTAGCTGGGGTTGCAGGAGTCCACACCACCAGGTCCAGCTAACTTTCTATTTTTACTTTTCTGTACCTCCAATCTATCTTTGTTTTATTTCCACAACGCAATCACAACCAATAAATAAAATACAAAATCTGCACATCTGTGCGTGTCATTTTACGCTATGACCACGCCGGCCTTCTGTGTAGCCTCCCAATTCTAGTGTAGGTGCTGCGAGGCGAGGACATGCCAAGCCCAGCTCAGCTTTTTATATGTTTCTGTTTTTTGTTTTGTTGTTGTTGTTTATTACAGGAGCGGGCTACGCTGTGTCTTTCGAGGCCAGTCTCGAACCTGTGACCTCACCATCCGCCTGCCTCGGAATTCTTTGTGCTGAGACTACAGGCTAGTAAATCAGAGCCCAACCCAAATAGTTTTTTTGTTTTAAAGACGGGTTTCACCATGTTGGTCGGGCTGGTCTCGAACCCCAACTTCTCGTGATTTGCCCGCCTTGATCTTTGAGGCGTCTGAATGACAGGCTGCCGTGAGCCACCATGCCGGGCTCTTATAATGTATTGTTAAAAAAAATTAGAAAAACTGTGCCAGGTGCTGCCACTCACGCCAGCAACCTAAGCACTTTGGGAGGCCGAGGTGGGTGGGTTTCCTGAGGTCAAGAGTTCGAGGTCAGCCTGAGCATTTAGGTGAAAACCCACATTACATAATAAAGAGAAAAAAAGAAAGGTAATCAGACTGATGACTGTGTGCAATTGAAACAAAACGAGGTGCCGGAGACTCCACCCCAGAACTGCCTTTTTTATTAGGAACAGTTTCCTCTTGTGACCAAGGCTGGAGTTCAACAGTGCGATCTTTGCTTATTGCCACACCTGCCTTTGGGTTCAACTGATTGTCATCCCAATGCCCTTCAAGTAGCTGGGGTTGCAGGTGTCCACACCACCAGGTCCAGCTAACTTTCTATTTTTACTTTTCTGTACCTCAATCTATCTTTATTTGATTTCCACAACGCCTTCACAACCAATAAATAAAATACAAAATCTGCACACCTGTGCCTGTCATTTTACGCTACTATCACGCCGGCCTTCTGTGTAGCGTCCCAATTCTAGTGTAGGTGCTGCCAAAGTGAGCACATGCCAAGCCCAGCTCAGCTTTTTATATGTTTTCTGTTTTTTGTTTTGTTGTTGTTGTTGTTGTTGTTTATTACAGGAGCGGGCTACGCTGTGTCTTTCGAGGCCAGTCTCCATCCTGTGACCTCACGATCCGCCTGCCTCGGCGTTCTTTGTGCTGGGACTACAGGTTTGAAAAGCGGAGCCCAACCCAAATAGTTTTTTTGTTTTAAAGACGGGTTTCACCATGTTGGTCGGGCTGGTCTCGAACCCCAACTTCTCGTGATTTGCCCGCCTTGATCTTTGAGGCGCCTGAATGACAGGCTGCCGTGAGCCACCGTGCCGGGCTGTTATAATGTATTGTTAAAAAAAATTAGAAAAACTGTGCCAGGTGCTGCCACTCACGCCAGCAACCTAAGCACTTTGGGAGGCCGAGGTGGGTGGGTTTCCTGAGGTCACGAGTTCGAGGTCAGCCTGAGCATTTAGGTGAAAACCCACATTACATAATAAAGAGAAAAAAAGAAAGGTAATCAGACTGATGAGTGTGTGCAATTGAAACAAAACGAGGTGCCGGGGACTCCACCCCAGAACTGCCTTTTTTATTAGGAACAGTTTCCTCTTGTCACCAAGGCTGGAGTTCAACAGTGCGATCTTTGCTTATTGCCACACCTGCCTTTGGGTTCAACTGATTGTCATCCCAATGCCCTTCAAGTAGCTGGGGTTGCAGGTGTCCACACCACCAGGTCCAGCTAACTTTCTATTTTTTTTTCTGTACCTCAATCTATCTTTATTTGATTTCCACAACGGAATCACAACCAATAAATAAAATACAAAATCTGCACACCTGTGCGTGTCATTTTACGCTACGACCACGCCGGCCTTCTGTGTAGCGTCCCAATTCTAGTGTAGGTGCTGCCGAAGTGAGCACATGCCAAGCCCAGCTCAGCTTTTTATGTTTTCTGTTTTTTGTTTTGTTGTTGTTGTTGTTGTTGTTTATTACAGGAGCGGGCTACGCTGTGTCTTTCGAGGCCAGTCTCGAACCTGTGACCTCACCATCCGCCTGCCTCGAATTCTTTGTGCTGAGACTACAGGTTTGAAAAGCGGAGCCCAACACAAATTTTTTTGTTTTAAAGACGGGTTTTACCATGTTTGTCGGCTGGTCTCGAACCCCAACTTCTCGTGATTTCCCGCCTTGATCTTTGAGGCGTCTGAATGACAGGCTGCCGTGAGCCACCGTGCCGGGCTGTTATAATGTATTGTTAAAAAAAATTAGAAAAACTGTTCCAGGTGCTGCCACTCACGCCAGCAACCTAAGCACTTTGGGAGGCCGAGGTGGGTGGGTTTCCTGAGGTCACGAGTTCGAGGTCAGACTGAGCATTTAGGTGAAAATTCACATTACATAATAAAAGAGAACAACAAAAAAAAGAAAGGTAATCAGACTGATGACTGTGTGCAATTGAAACAAAACGAGGTGCCGGGAGACTCCACCCCAGAACTGCCTTTTTATTAGGAACAGTTTCCTCTTGTCACCAAGGCTGGAGTGCAACAGTGCGATCTTTGCTTATTGCAACACCTGCCTTTGGGTTCAACTGATTGTCATCCCAATGCCCTTCAAGTAGCTGGGGTTGCAGGTGTCCACACCACCAGGTCCAGCTAACTTTCTATTTTTATTTTTCTGTACCTCCAATCTATCTTTATTTGATTTCCACAACGCAATCACAACCAATAAATAAAATACAAAATCTGCACACCTGTGCCTGTCATTTTACGCTACGACCACGCCGGCCTTCTGTGTAGCGTCCCAATTCTAGTGTAGGTGCTGCCAAAGTGAGCACATGCCAAGCCAGCTCAGCTTTTTAATGTTTTCTGTTTTTTGTTTTGTTTTGTTTTGTTTTGTTGTTGTTGTTTATTACAGGAGCGGGCTACGCTGTGTCTTTCGAGGCCAGTCTCGAACCTGTGACCTCACGATCCTCCTGCCTCGGCGTTCTTTGTGCTGAGACTACAGGTTTGAAAGCAGAGCCCAACCCAAATAGTTTTTTTGTTTTGTTTTAAAGACGGGTTTTACCATGTTTGTCGGGCTGGTCTCGAACCCCAACTTCTCGTGATTTGCCCGCCTTGATCTTTGAGGCGCCTGAATGACAGGCTGCCGTGAGCCACCATGCCGGGCTCTGATAATGTATTGTTAAAAAGAAATTAGAGAGTGTTCCAGGTGCTGCCACTCACGCCAGCAACCTAAGCACTTTGGGAGGCGGAGGTGGGCCTGTTTCCTGAGGTCAAGAGTTCGAGGTCAGCCTGAGCATTTAGGTGAAAACCCACCTTACATAATAAAAGAGAAAAAAAGAAAGTTAATCAGACTGATGAGTGTGTGCAATTGAAACAAAACGAGGTGCCGGGGACTCCACCCCAGAACTGCCTTTTTATTAGGAACAGTTTCCTCTTGTCACCAAGGCTGGAGTGCAAAGTGCGATCTTTGCTTATTGCAACACCTGCCTTTAGGGTTCAACTGATTGTCATCCCAATGCCCTTCAAGTAGCTGGGGTTGCAGGAGTCCACACCACCAGGTCCAGCTAACTTTCTATTTTTACTTTTCTGTACCTCCAATCTATCTTTGTTTTATTTCCACAACGCAATCACAACCAATAAATAAAATACAAAATCTGCACATCTGTGCCTGTCATTTTACGCTATGACCACGCCGGCCTTCTGTGTAGCATCCCAATTCTAGTGTAGGTGCTGCCAAAGTGAGCACATGCCAAGCCCAGCTCAGCTTTTTAATGTTTTCTGTTTTTTGTTTTGTTTTGTTTTGTTTTGTTGTTGTTGTTGTTGTTTA
The DNA here is from genome assembly GCA_021498475.1 of Saguinus midas. NCBI lineage: Eukaryota > Metazoa > Chordata > Mammalia > Primates > Cebidae > Saguinus > Saguinus midas. The sequence continues at coordinate 31,782 of JAKFGQ010000148.1, read as the reverse complement.
TTACAGGAGCGGGCTACGCTGTGTCTTTCGAGGCCAGTCTCGAACCTGTGACCTCACGATCCTCCTGCCTCGGCGTTCTTTGTGCTGAGACTACAGGATTGAATAGCGGAGCTCAACCCAAACAGTGTCTTCGTTTTAAAGACGGGTTTTACCATGTTTGTCGGGCTGGTCTCGAACCCCAACTTCTCGTGATTTGCCCGCCTTGATCTTTGAGGCGTCTGAATGACAGGCTGCCGTGAGCCACCGTGCCGGGCTGTTATAATGTATTGTTAAAAAAAATTAGAGAGTGTTCCAGGTGCTGCCACTCACGCCAGCAACCTAAGCACTTTGGGAGGCGGAGGTGGGCCTGTTTCCTGAGGTCAAGAGTTCGAGGTCAGCCTGAGCATTTAGGTGAAAACCCACCTTACATAATAAAAGAGAAAAAAAGAAAGGTAATCAGACTGATGACTGTGTGCAATTGAAACAAAACGAGGTGCCGGAGACTCCACCCCAGAACTGCCTTTTTATTAGAACAGTTTCCTCTTGTCACCAAGGCTGGAGTGCAAAAGTGCGATCTTTGCTTATTGCAACACCTGCCTTTAGGGTTCAACTGATTGTCATCCCAATGCCCTTCAAGTAGCTGGGGTTGCAGGTGTCCACACAATCAGGTCCAGCTAACTTTCTATTTTTACTTTTCTGTACCTCCAATCTATCTTTGTTTTATTTCCACAACGCAATCACAACCAATAAATAAAATACAAAAGCTGCACACCTGTGCCTGTCATTTTACGCTACGACCACGCCGGCCTTCTGTGTAGCCTCCCAATTCTAGTGTAGGTGCTGCCAAAGTGAGCACATGCCAAGCACAGCTCAGCTTTTTAATGTTTTCTGTTTTTTGTTTTGTTTTGTTTTGTTTTTATATGGAGCGGGCTACGCTGTGTCTTTCGAGGCCAGTCTCGAACATGTGACCTCACGATCCTCCTGCCTCGGCGTTCTTTGTGCTGAGACTACAGGTTTGAAAAGCGGAGCCCAACCCATACTGGGTTTTTGTTTTAAAGACGGGTTTTACCATGTTTGTCGGGCTGGTCTCGAACCCCAACTTCTCGTGATTTGCCCGCCTTGATCTTTGAGGCGCCTGAATGACAGGCTGCCGTGAGCCACCATGCCGGGCTCTGATAATGTATTGTTAAAAAAAAATTAGAGAGTGTTCCAGGTGCTGCCACTCACGCCAGCAACCTAAGCACTTTGGGAGGCGGAGGTGGGCCTGTTTCCTGAGGTCACGAGTTCGAGGTCAGCCTGAGCATTTAGGTGAAAACCCACCTTACATAATAAAGAGAAAAAAAGAAAGGTAATCAGACTGATGACTGTGTGCAATTGAAACAAAACGAGGTGCCGGAGACTCCACCCCAGAACTGCCTTTTTATTAGGAACAGTTTCCTCTTGTCACCAAGGCTGGAGTGCAAAAGTGCGATCTTTGCTTATTGCAACACCTGCCTTTAGGGTTCAACTGATTGTCATCCCAATGCCCTTCAAGTAGCTGGGGTTGCAGGAGTCCACACCACCAGGTCCAGCTAACTTTCTATTTTTACTTTTCTGTACCTCCAATCTATCTTGTTTTATTTCCACAACGCAATCACAACCAATAAATAAAATACAAAATCTGCACATCTGTGCGTGTCATTTTACGCTATGACCACGCCAGCCTTCTGTGTAGCATCCCAATTCTAGTGTAGGTGCTGCCAAAGTGAGCACATGCCAAGCCCAGCTCAGCTTTTTATATGTTTTCTGTTTTTTGTTTTGTTTTGTTTTTATATGGAGCGGGCTACGCTGTGTCTTTCGAGGCCAGTCTCGAACCTGTGACCTCACCATCCGCCTGCCTCGGAATTCTTTGTGCTGAGACTACAGGTTTGAAAAGCGGAGCCCAACCCAAATTTTTTTTGTTTTAAAGACGGGTTTTACCATGTTGGTCGGGCTGGTCTCGAACCCCAACTTCTCGTGATTTGCCCGCATTCATCTTTGAGGCGTCTGAATGACAGGCTGCCGTGAGCCACCATGCCGGGCTCTGATAATGTATTGTTAAAAAAAAATTAGAAAACTGTGCCAGGTGCTGCCACTCACGCCAGCAACCTAAGCACTTGGGAGGCGGAGGTGGGCCTGTTTCCTGAGGTCAAGAGTTCGAGGTCAGCCTGAGCATTTAGGTGAAAACCCACCTTACATAATAAAGAGAAAAAAAGAAAGGTAATCAGACTGATGAGTGTGTGCAATTGAAACAAAACGAGGTGCCGGAGACTCCACCCCAGAACTCCTTTTTTATTAGGAACAGTTTCCTCTTGTCACCAAGGCTGGAGTGCAAAAGTGCGATCTTTGCTTATTGCAACACCTGCCTTTAGGGTTCAACTGATTGTCATTCCAATGCCCTTCAAGTAGCTGGGGTTGCAGGAGTCCACACCACCAGGTCCAGCTAACTTTCTATTTTTACTTTTCTGTACCTCCAATCTATCTTTGTTTTATTTCCACAACGCAATCACAACCAATAAATAAAATACAAAATCTGCACACCTGTGCCTGTCATTTTACGCTACGACCACGCCGGCCTTCTGTGTAGCGTCCCAATTCTAGTGTAGGTGCTGCCAAAGTGAGCACATGCCAAGCCCAGCTCAGCTTTTTATATGTTTTCTGTTTTTTGTTTTTGTTTTGTTTTGTTGTTGTTTATTACAGGGAGCGGGCTACGCTGTGTCTTTCGAGGCCAGTCTCGAACATGTGACCTCACGATCCTCCTGCCTCGGCGTTCTTTGTGCTGAGACTACAGGTTTGAAAGGCAGAGCCCAACCCAAATTTTTTTTGTTTTGTTTTAAAGACGGGTTTTACCATGTTGGTCGGGCTGGTCTCGAACCCCAACTTCTCGTGATTTGCCTTGATCTTTGAGGCGTCTGAATGACAGGCTGCCGTGAGCCACCATGCCGGGCTCTGATAATGTATTGTTAAAAAAAATTAGAAAGACTTTGCCAGGTGGCGCCACTCACGCCAGCAACCTAAGCACTTTGGGAGGCCGAGGTGGGTGGGTTTCCTGAGGTCACGAGTTCGAGGTCAGCCTGAGCATTTAGGTGAAAACCCACATTACATAATAAAATAAAACAATAAAAAGGTAATCAGACTGATGAGTGTGCAATTGAAACAAAACGAGGTGCCGGAGACTCCACCCCAGAACTGCCTTTTTATTAGGAACAGTTTCCTCTTGTCACCAAGGCTGGAGTTCAACAGTGCGATCTTTGCTTATTGCCACACCTGCCTTTAGGGTTCAACTGATTGTCATCCCAATGCCCTTCAAGTAGCTGGGGTTGCAGGTGTCCACACCACCAGGTCCAGCTAACTTTCTATTTTATTTTCTGTACCTCCAATCTATCTTTATTTGATTTCCACAACGAATCACAACCAATAAATAAAATACAAAATCTGCACACCTGTGCGTGTCATTTTTACGCTACGACCACGCCGGCCTTCTGTGTAGCCTCCCAATTCTAGTGTAGGTGCTGCCAAAGTGAGCACATGCCAAGCACAGCTCAGCTTTTTAATGTTTTCTGTTTTTTGTTTTGTTTTTATATGGAGCGAGCTACACTGTGTCTTTCGAGGCCAGTCTCGAACATGTGACCTCACGATCCGCCTGCCTCGGCATTCTTTGTGCTGAGACTACAGGTTTGAAAAGCGGAGCCCAACCCAAATAGTTTTTTTGTTTTAAAGACGGGTTTTACCATGTTGGTCGGGCTGGTCTCGAACCCCAACTTCTCGTGATTTGCCCGCCTTGATCTTTGAGGCGCCTGAATGACAGGCTGCCGTGAGCCACCATGCCGGGCTCTGATAATGTATTGTTAAAAAAAATTAGAGAGTGTTCCAGGTGCTGCCACTCACGCCAGCAACCTAAGCACTTTGGGAGGCGGAGGTGGGCCTGTTTCCTGAGGTCAAGAGTTCGAGGTCAGCCTGAGCATTTAGGTGAAAACCCACCTTACATAATAAAAGAGAAAAAAAAGAAAGGTAATCAGACTGATGAGTGTGCAATTGAAACAAAACGAGGTGCCGGAGACTCCACCCCAGAACTGCCTTTTTATTAGGAACAGTTTCCTCTTGTCACCAAGGCTGGAGTGCAAAAGTGCGATCTTTGCTTATTGCAACACCTGCCTTTAGGGTTCAACTGATTGTCATCCCAATGCCCTTCAAGTAGCTGGGGTTGCAGGAGTCCACATCACCAGGTCCAGCTAACTTTCTATTTTATTTTCTGTACCTCCAATCTATCTTTATTTGATTTCCACAACGCAATCACAACCAATAAATAAAATACAAAATCTGCACACCTGTGCGTGTCATTTTTACGCTACGACCACGCCGGCCTTCTGTGTAGCCTCCCAATTCTAGTGTAGGTGCTGCCAAAGTGAGCACATGCCAAGCCAGCTCAGCTTTTTATATGTTTTCTGTTTTTTGTTTTGTTGTTGTTGTTGTTGTTGTTTATTACAGGAGCGGGCTACGCTGTGTCTTTCGAGGCCAGTCTCGAACCTGTGACCTCACGATCCTCCTGCCTCGGAATTCTTTGTGCTGAGACTACAGGCCAGTAAAGCGGAGCCCAACCCAAATAGTTTTTTTGTTTTAAAGACGGGTTTTACCATGTTGGTCGGCTGGTCTCGAACCCCAACTTCTCGTGATTTGCCCGCATTCATCTTTGAGGCGTCTGAATGACAGGCTGCCGTGAGCCACCGTGCGGGCTGTTATAATGTATTGTTAAAAAAAATTAGAAAACTGTTCCAGGTGCTGCCACTCACGCCAGCAACCTAAGCACTTTGGGAGGCCGAGGTGGGCGGGTTTCCTGAGGTCAGAGTTCGAGGTCAGCCTGAGCATTTAGGTGAAAACCCACCTTACATAATAAAAGAGAAAAAAAAGAAAGGTAATCAGACTGATGACTGTGTGCAATTGAAACAAAACGAGGTGCCGGGGACTCCACCCCAGAACTGCCTTTTTTATTAGGAACAGTTTCCTCTTGTCACCAAGGCTGGAGTGCAAAAGTGCGATCTTTGCTTATTGCAACACCTGCCTTTGGGTTCAACTGATTGTCATCCCAATGCCCTTCAAGTAGCTGGGGTTGCAGGTGTCCACACCACCAGGTCCAGCTAACTTTCTATTTTATTTTTCTGTACCTCCAATCTATCTTTGTTTTATTTCCACAACGCAATCACAACCAATAAATAAAATACAAAATCTGCACATCTGTGCGTGTCATTTTTACGCTACGACCACGCCGGCCTTCTGTGTAGTCCCAATTCTAGTGTAGGTGCTGCCAAAGTGAGCACATGCCAAGCACAGCTCAGCTTTTTAATGTTTTCTGTTTTTGTTTTGTTGTTGTTGTTTATTACAGGAGCGGGCTACGCTGTGTCCTTCGATGCCAGTCTCGAAACTTTGACCTCACTATCCGCCTGCCTCGGCATTTTTTGTGCTGAGACTACAGGGTTGAAAAGCGGAGCCCAACCCAAATTTTGTCTTTGTTTTGAAGACAAGGTTTCACCATGTTGGTTGGGTATGTCTTCAACTCCCAGCTTCTCCTGATTTCCCCACCTTGATCATTGAGGCCTCTGAATGACAGGCTGCCGTGAGCCACCGTGCCAGGCTGTTATAATGTATTGTTAAAAAAAACATTAGAGAGATTGTTCCAGGTGCTGCCACTCACGCCAGCAACCTAAGCACTTTGGGAGGCCGAGGTTGGCGGGTTTTCTGAGGTCAGGAGTTTGAGGTCAGCCTGAGCATTTAGGTGAAATTTCATCTTACATGATAAAAGAGAAATACAAAAAGAAAGGTAATCAGACTGATGAGTGTGTGCAATTGAAACAAAACGAGGGGCCGGGAGACTCCACCCCCAGAACTGCCTTTTTTATTAGGAACAGTTTCCCTCTTGTCACCAAGGCTGGAGTGCAAAATTGCGATCTTTGCTTATTGCAACAACTGCCTTTAGGGTTCAACTGATTGTCATCCCAATGCCCTTCAAGTAGCTGGGGTTGCAGGTGTCCACACCACCAGGTCCAGCTAACTTTCTATTTTTCTTTTTCTTTACCTTCAATCTATCTTTATTTAATTCCCACAACGCAATCACAAACAAGAAATAAAATACAAAAAGCTGCACATCTTTGTGTGTCATTTTTACGCTGCGACCACGCTGGCCTTCTGTATAAGCTCCCAATTCTAGTGTAGGTGCTGCCGAAGCAAACACTTGTCAAGCCCAGCTCAGCATTTTTTTGTTTTTCTGTTTTTTTGTTTTTGTTTTTGTGTTTTATAGGGAGCAGGCTATGCTGTGTCCTTCGAGGCCAGTCTCGAACCTGTGACCTCACGATCCGCCTGCCTCGGCATTCTTTGTGCTGAGACTACAGGTTTGAAAAGCGGAGCCCAACCCAAATTGTGTTTTGTTTTAAAGACGGGTTTCACCATGTTGGTCGGGCGGGTCTCGAACCCGCAACTTCTCGTGATTTGCCCGCCTTGATCTTTGAGGCGTCTGAATGACAGGCTGCCGTGAGCCACCGTGCCGGGCTGTTATAATGTATTGTTAAAAAAAAATTAGAAAACTGTTCCAGGTGCTGCCACTCATGCCAGCAACCTAAGCACTTTGGGAGGCCGAGGTGGGTGGGTTTCCTGAGGTCACGAGTTCGAGGTCAGCCTGAGCATTTAGGTGAAAACCCACATTACATAATAAAAGAGAAAAAAAAGAAAGGTAATCAGACTGATGAGTGTGTGCAATTGAAACAAAACGAGGTGCCTGGAGACTCCACCCCAGAACTGCCTTTTTTATTAGGAACAGTTTCCTCTTGTCACCAAGGCTGGAGTGCAACAGTGCGATCTTTGCTTATTGCCACACCTGCCTTTGGGTTCAACTGATTGTCATCCCAATGCCCTTCAAGTAGCTGGGGTTGCAGGTGTCCACACCACCAGGTCCAGCTAACTTTCTATTTTTATTTTCTGTACCTCCAATCTATCTTTATTTGATTTCCACAACGCAATCACAACCAATAAATAAAATACAAAAACTGCACACCTGTGCGTGTCATTTTTACGCTACGACCACGCCAGCCTTCTGTGTAGCGTCCCAATTCTAGTGTAGGTGCTGCCAAAGCGAGCACATGCCAAGCCCAGCTCAGCTTTTTTTGTTTTTCTGTTTTTGTTTTGTTGTTGTTGTTGTTGTTGTTGTTTATTACAGGAGCGGGCTACGCTGTGTCTTTCGAGGCCAGTCTCGAACCTGTGACCTCACGATCCTCCTGCCTCGGCGTTCTTTGTGCTGAGACTACAGGTTTGAAAAGCGGAGCCCAACCCAATTTGTTTTTGTTTTAAAGACGGGTTTCACCATGTTGGTCGGGCTGGTCTCAACCCCAACTTCTCGTGATTTGCCCGCCTTGATCTTTGAGGCGCCTGAATGACAGGCTGCCGTGAGCCACCATGCCGGGCTCTTATAATGTATTGTTAAAAAAAAATTAGAGAGTGTTCCAGGTGCTGCCACTCACGCCAGCAACCTAAGCACTTTGGGAGGCGGAGGTGGGCCTGTTTCCTGAGGTCAAGAGTTCGAGGTCAGCCTGAGCATTTAGGTGAAAATTCACATTACATAATAAAAGAGAAAAAAAAGAAAGTAATCAGACTGATGAGTGTGTGCAATTGAAACAAAACGAGGTGCCGGAGACTCCACCCCAGAACTGCCTTTTTATTAGGAACAGTTTCCTCTTGTCACCAAGGCTGGAGTGCAAAGTGCGATCTTTGCTTATTGCAACACCTGCCTTTGGGTTCAACTGATTGTCATCCCAATGCCCTTCAAGTAGCTGGGGTTGCAGGAGTCCACACCACCAGGTCCAGCTAACTTTCTATTTTTACTTTTCTGTACCTCCAATCTATCTTTATTTGATTTCCACAACGCAATCACAACCAATAAATAAAATACAAAATCTGCACACCTGTGCCTGTCATTTTACGCTACGACCACGCCGGCCTTCTGTGTAGCCTCCCAATTCTAGTGTAGGTGCTGCCAGTGAGCACATGCCAAGCCCAGCTCAGCTTTTTAATGTTTTCTGTTTTTGTTTTGTTTTTGTTTTGTTGTTGTTGTTTATTACAGGAGCGGGCTACGCTGTGTCTTTCGAGGCCAGTCTCGAACCTGTGACCTCACGATCCTCCTGCCTCGTAATTCTTTGTGTGGAGTCTACAGGCTTGAAAAGCAGAGCCCAACTCAAATTGTTTTTTTGTTTTAAAGACGGGGTTTCACCATTTTGGTCGGGCTGGTCTGGACCCCGCAACTTCTCGTGATTTCCCGCCTTGATCTTTGAGGCGTCTGAATGACAGGCTGCCGTGAGCCACCATGCCGGGCTCTGATAATGTATTGTTAAAAAAAATTGAAAATCTGTGCCAGGTGCTGCCACTCACACCAGCAACCTTAGCTATTTGGGAGGCTGAGGTTGGCGGGTTTCCTAAGGTCACGAGTTCGAGGTCAGCCTTAGTATTTAGGTGAAAATTTACATTACATAAAATAGAGGACAAAAAAAGAAAGGTAATCAGACTGATGAGTGTGTGCAATTGAAACAAAACGAGGTGCCGAGACTCCACCCCAGAACTGCCTTTTTATTAGGAACAGTTTCCTCTTGTGACCAAGGCTGGAGTGCAACAGTGCGATCTTTGCTTATTGCCACACCTGCCTTTGGGTTCAACTGATTGTCATCCCAATGCCCTTCAAGTAGCTGGGGTTGCAGTGTCCACACCACCAGGTCCAGCTAACTTTCTATTTTTACTTTTCTGTACCTCAATCTATCTTTATTTGATTTCCACAACGCAATCACAACCAATAAATAAAATACAAAATCTGCACACCTGTGCGTGTCATTTTTATGCTACGACCACGCCGGCCTTCTGTGTAGCGTCCCAATTCTAGTGTAGGTGCTGCCAGTGAGCACATGCCAAGCACAGCTCAGCTTTTTAATGTTTTCTGTTTTTGTTTTTGTTTTGTTGTTGTTGTTTATTACAGGAGCGGGCTACGCTGTGTCTTTCGAGGCCAGTCTCGAACATGTGACCTCACATCCGCCTGCCTCGGCGTTCTTTGTGCTGAGACTACAGGTTTGAAAAGCGGAGCCCAACCCAAATTTTTTTTGTTTTGTTTTAAAGACGGGTTTTACCATGTTTGTCGGGCTGGTCTCGAACCCCAACTTCTCGTGATTTCGCCTTGATCTTTGAGGCGTCTGAATGACAGGCTGCCGTGAGCCACCGTGCCGGGCTCTTATAATGTATTGTTAAAAAGAAATTAGAGAGTGTTCCAGGTGCTGCCACTCACGCCAGCAACCTAAGCACTTTGGGAGGCGGAGGTGGGCCTGTTTCCTGAGGTCAAGAGTTCGAGGTCAGCCTGAGCATTTAGGTGAAAATTCACATTACATAATAAAAGAGAAAAAAAAGAAAGGTAATCAGACTGATGACTGTGTGCAATTGAAACAAAACGAGGTGCCGGAGACTCCACCCCAGAACTGCCTTTTTATTAGGAACAGTTTCCTCTTGTCACCAAGGCTGGAGTGCAAAGTGCGATCTTTGCTTATTGCAACACCTGCCTTTAGGGTTCAACTGATTGTCATCCCAATGCCCTTCAAGTAGCTGGGGTTGCAGGAGTCCACACCACCAGGTCCAGCTAACTTTCTATTTTTACTTTTCTGTACCTCCAATCTATCTTTGTTTTATTTCCACAACGCAATCACAACCAATAAATAAAATACAAAATCTGCACACCTGTGCGTGTCATTTTTATGCTACGACCACGCCGGCCTTCTGTGTAGCCTCCCAATTCTAGTGTAGGTGCTGCCAGTGAGCACATGCCAAGCCAGCTCAGCTTTTTATGTTTTCTGTTTTTGTTTTGTTTTGTTGTTGTTGTTTATTACAGGAGCGGGCTACGCTGTGTCTTTCGAGGCCAGTCTCGAACTGTGACCTCACGATCCGCCTGCCTCGGCGTTCTTTGTGCTGAGACTACAGGTTTGAAAAGCGGAGCCCAACCCAAATTTTTTTTTTTGTTTTAAAGACGGGTTTCACCATGTTGGTCGGCTGGTCTCGAACCCCAACTTCTCGTGATTTGCCCGCCTTGATCTTTGAGGCGTCTGAATGACAGGCTGCCGTGAGCCACCGTGCCGGGCTGTTATAATGTATTGTTAAAAAAAATTAGAGAGTGTTCCAGGTGCTGCCACTCACGCCAGCAACCTAAGCACTTTGGGAGGCCGAGGTGGGCGGGTTTCCTGAGGTCACGAGTTCGAGGTCAGCCTGAGCATTTAGGTGAAAATTCACATTACATAATAAAAGAGAACAAAAAAGAAAGTTAATCAGACTGATGACTGTGTGCAATTGAAACAAAACGAGGTGCCGGAGACTCCACCCCAGAACTGCCTTTTTTATTAGGAACAGTTTCCTCTTGTCACCAAGGCTGGAGTTCAACAGTGCGATCTTTGCTTATTGCAACACCTGCCTTTGGGTTCAACTGATTGTCATCCCAATGCCCTTCAAGTAGCTGGGGTTGCAGGTGTCCACACCACCAGGTCCAGCTAACTTTCTATTTTTACTTTTCTGTACCTCAATCTATCTTTATTTGATTTCCACAACGCAATCACAACCAATAAATAAAATACAAAATCTGCACACCTGTGCCTGTCATTTTACGCTACGACCACGCCGGCCTTCTGTGTAGCCTCCCAATTCTAGTGTAGGTGCTGCCAAAGTGAGCACATGCCAAGCCCAGCTCAGCTTTTTAATGTTTTCTGTTTTTGTTTTGTTTTGTTTTGTTTTGTTTTTATATGGAGCGGGCTACGCTGTGTCTTTCGAGGCCAGTCTCGAACCTGTGACCTCACGATCCTCCTGCCTCGGCGTTCTTTGTGCTGAGACTACAGGTTTGAAAAGCGGAGCCCAACCCAAATTTTTTTTGTTTTAAAGACGGGTTTTACCATGTTTGTCGGGCTGGTCTCAACCCCAACTTCTCGTGATTTCGCCTTGATCTTTGAGGCGCCTGAATGACAGGCTGCCGTGAGCCACCATGCCGGGCTCTGATAATGTATTGTTAAAAAAAATTAGAGAGTGTTCCAGGTGCTGCCACTCACGCCAGCAACCTAAGCACTTTGGGAGGCGGAGGTGGGCCTGTTTCCTGAGGTCAAGAGTTCGAGGTCAGCCTGAGCATTTAGGTGAAAACCCACATTACATAATAAAAGAGAAAAAAAGAAAGGTAATCAGACTGATGACTGTGTGCAATTGAAACAAAACGAGGTGCCGAGACTCCACCCCAGAACTGCCTTTTTATTAGGAACAGTTTCCTCTTGTCACCAAGGCTGGATTGCAAAATTGGGATCTTTGCTTATTGCAACACCTGCCTTTAGGGTTCAACTGATTGTCATCCCAATGCCCTTCAAGTAGCTGGGGTTGCAGGAGTCCACACCACCAGGTCCAGCTAACTTTCTATTTTTACTTTTCTGTACCTCCAATCTATCTTTGTTTTATTTCCACAACGCAATCACAACCAATAAATAAAATACAAAACCTGCACATCTGTGCGTGTCATTTTACGCTATGACCACGCCAGCCTTCTGTGTAGCCTCCCAATTCTAGTGTAGGTGCTGCCAAAGTGAGCACATGCCAAGCCCAGCTCAGCTTTTTATGTTTTCTGTTTTTGTTTTGTTTTGTTTTGTTTTGTTTTGTTTTGTTTTGTTTTGTTTTGTTTTAAAGACGGGTTTCACCATGTTGGTCGGGCTGGTCTCGAACCCCAACTTCTCGTGATTTGCCCGCCTTGATCTTTGAGGCGCCTGAATGACAGGCTGCCGTGAGCCACCGTGCCGGGCTGTTATAATGTATTGTTAAAAAAAATTAGAGAGTGTTCCAGGTGCTGCCACTCACGCCAGCAACCTAAGCACTTTGGGAGGCCGAGGTGGGTGGGTTTCCTGAGGTCAAGAGTTCGAGGTCAGCCTGAGCATTTAGGTGAAAACCCACATTACATAATAAAAGAGAAAAAAAGAAAGTAATCAGACTGATGAGTGTGCAATTGAAACAAAACGAGGTGCCGGGAGACTCCACCCCAGAACTGCCTTTTTATTAGGAACAGTTTCCTCTTGTCACCAAGGCTGGAGTGCAAAGTGCGATCTTTGCTTATTGCAACACCTGCCTTTAGGGTTCAACTGATTGTCATCCCAATGCCCTTCAAGTAGCTGGGGTTGCAGGAGTCCACACCACCAGGTCCAGCTAACTTTCTATTTTTACTTTTCTGTACCTCCAATCTATCTTTGTTTTATTTCCACAACGCAATCACAACCAATAAATAAAATACAAAATCTGCACATCTGTGCGTGTCATTTTACGCTACGACCACGCCGGCCTTCTGTGTAGCTCCCAATTCTAGTGTAGGTGCTGCCAAAGTGAGCACATGCCAAGCCCAGCTCAGCTTTTTATGTTTTCTGTTTTTTTGTTTTGTTGTTGTTGTTGTTGTTGTTGTTGTTTATTACAGGGAGCGGGCTACGCTGTGTCTTTCGAGGCCAGTCTCGAACCTGTGACCTCACCATCCGCCTGCCTCGGCGTTCTTTGTGCTGGGACTACAGGTTTGAAAAGCGGAGCCCAACCCAAATTGTGTTTTGTTTTAAAGACGGGTTTTACCATGTTTGTCGGGCTGGTCTCGAACCCCAACTTCTCGTGATTTGCCCGCCTTGATCTTTGAGGCGCCTGAATGACAGGCTGCCGTGAGCCACCATGCCGGGCTCTTATAATGTATTGTTAAAAAAAAATTAGAAAACTGTTCCAGGTGCTGCCACTCACGCCAGCAACCTAAGCACTTTGGGAGGCCGAGGTGGGCGGGTTTCCTGAGGTCACGAGTTCGAGGTCAGCCTGAGCATTTAGGTGAAAACCCACGTTACATAATAAAAGAGAAAAAAATAAAGGTAATCAGACTGATGAGTGTGTGCAATTGAAACAAAACGAGGTGCCGGAGACTCCACCCCAGAACTGCCTTTTTTATTAGAACAGTTTCCTCTTGTCACCAAGGCTGGAGTGCAAAGTGCGATCTTTGCTTATTGCAACACCTGCCTTTAGGGTTCAACTGATTGTCATCCCAATGCCCTTCAAGTAGCTGGGGTTGCAGGAGTCCACACCACCAGGTCCAGCTAACTTTCTATTTTTACTTTTCTGTACCTCCAATCTATCTTTGTTTTATTTCCACAACGCAGTCACAACCAAAAAATAAAATACGAAAAGCTGCACTCCTGTGCCTGTCATTTTTACGCTACGACCGCGCCGGCCTTCTGTGTAGCCTCCCAATTCTAGTGTAGGTGCTGCCAAAGTGAGCACATGCCAAGCCCAGCTCAGCTTTTTATGTTTTCTGTTTTTGTTTTGTTTTGTTTTGTTTTGTTTTGTTTTGTTTTTATATGGAGCGGGCTACGCTGTGTCTTTCGAGGCCAGTCTCGAACCTGTGACCTCACCATCCGCCTGCCTCGGCGTTCTTTGTGCTGAGACTACAGGTTTGAAAAGCAGAGCCCAACCCAAATTGTGTTTTGTTTTAAAGACGGGTTTTACCATGTTTGTCGGGCTGGTCTCGAACCCCCAACTTCTCCTGATTTCCCAGCCTTGATCGTTGAGGCCTCTGAATGACAGGCTGCCGGGATGCACCATGCCGGGCTCCAATAATGTAGTGTTAAAAAAAAATTAGAGAGTGTTCCAGGTGCTGCCACTCACGCCAGCAACCTAAGCACTTTGGGAGGCCGAGGTGGGTGGGTTTCCTGAGGTCAAGAGTTCGAGGTCAGCCTGAGCATTTAGGTGAAAACCCACCTTACATAATAAAAGAGAAAAAAAGAAAGGTAATCAGACTGATGAGTGTGTGCAATTGAAACAAAACGAGGTGCCGGGAGACTCCACCCCAGAACTGCCTTTTTTATTAGGAACAGTTTCCTCTTGTCACCAAGGCTGGAGTGCAAAAGTGCGATCTTTGCTTATTGCAACACCTGCCTTTGGGTTCAACTGATTGTCATCCCAATGCCCTTCAAGTAGCTGGGGTTGCAGGAGTCCACACCACCAGGTCCAGCTAACTTTCTATTTTATTTTCTGTACCTCCAATCTATCTTTATTTGATTTCCACAACGCAATCACAACCAATAAATAAAATACAAAATCTGCACATCTGTGCGTGTCATTTTACGCTACGACCACGCCGGCCTTCTGTGTAGCTCCCAATTCTAGTGTAGGTGCTGCCAAAGTGAGCACATGCCAAGCCAGCTCAGCTTTTTATGTTTTCTGTTTTTGTTTTGTTGTTGTTTATTACAGGGAGCGGGCTACGCTGTGTCTTCGAGGCCAGTCTCGAACATGTGACCTCACATCCGCCTGCCTCGGCGTTCTTTGTGCTGAGACTACAGGTTTGAAAAGCGGAGCCCAACCCAAATTTTTTTTTGTTTTGTTTTGTTTTAAAGACGGGTTTCACCATGTTGGTCGGGCTGGTCTCAACCCCAACTTCTCGTGATTTCCCGCCTTGATCTTTGAGGCCTCTGAATGACAGGCTGCCGTGAGCCACCATGCCGGGCTCTGATAATGTATTGTTAAAAAAAATTAGAAAACTGTTCCAGGTGCTGCCACTCACGCCAGCAACCTAAGCACATTGGGAGGCGGAGGTGGGCCTGTTTCCTGAGGTCAAGAGTTCGAGGTCAGCCTGAGCATTTAGGTGAAAACCCACATTACATAATAAAAGAGAAAAAAAGAAAGGTAATCAGACTGATGAGTGTGTGCAATTGAAACAAAACGAGGTGCCGGAGACTCCACCAGAACTGCCTTTTTTATTAGAACAGTTTCCTCTTGCCACCAAGGCTGGATTGCAACAGTGCGATTTTGCTTATTGCAACACCTGCCTTTGGGTTCAACTGATCGTCATCCCAATGCCCTTCAAGTAGTGGGGGTTGGAGGTGTCCACACCACCAGGTCCAGCTAACTTTCTATTTTTACTTTTCTGTACCTCCAATCTATCTTTATTTGATTTCCACAACGCAATCACAACCAATAAATAAAATACAAAATCTGCACACCTGTGCCTGTCATTTTACGCTACGACCACGCCGGCCTTCTGTGTAGCCTCCCAATTCTAGTGTAGGTGCTGCCAAAGTGAGCACATGCCAAGCCCAGCTCAGCTTTTTAATGTTTTCTGTTTTTGTTTTGTTTTGTTTTGTTTTTATATGGAGCGGGCTACGCTGTGTCTTCGAGGCCAGTCTCGAACTGTGACCTCACATCCGCCTGCCTCGGCGTTCTTTGTGCTGAGACTACAGGTTTGAAAAGCGGAGCCCAACCCAAATTTTGTTTTGTTTTAAAGACGGGTTTTACCATGTTTGTCGGGCTGGTCTCGAACCCCAACTTCTCGTGATTTGCCCGCCTTGATCTTTGAGGCGCCTGAATGACAGGCTGCCGTGAGCCACCATGCCGGGCTCTTATAATGTATTGTTAAAAAAAAATTAGAGAGTGTTCCAGGTGCTGCCACTCACGCCAGCAACCTAAGCACTTTGGGAGGCCGAGGTGGGTGGGTTTCCTGAGGTCAAGAGTTCGAGGTCAGCCTGAGCATTTAGGTGAAAACCCACCTTACATAATAAAAGAGAAAAAAAAGAAAGGTAATCAGACTGATGACTGTGTGCAATTGAAACAAAACGAGGTGCCGAGACTCCACCCCAGAACTGCCTTTTTATTAGGAACAGTTTCCTCTTGTCACCAAGGCTGGAGTGCAAAAGTGCGATCTTTGCTTATTGCAACACCTGCCTTTAGGGTTCAACTGATTGTCATCCCAATGCCCTTCAAGTAGCTGGGGTTGCAGGAGTCCACACCACCAGGTCCAGCTAACTTTCTATTTTTACTTTTCTGTACCTCCAATCTATCTTTGTTTTATTTCCACAACGCAATCACAACCAATAAATAAAATACAAAAGCTGCACACCTGTGCCTGTCATTTTACGCTACGACCACGCCGGCCTTCTGTGTAGCCTCCCAATTCTAGTGTAGGTGCTGCCAAAGTGAGCACATGCCAAGCCCAGCTCAGCTTTTTATATGTTTTCTGTTTTTTTTTTTTTTTGTTTTGTTTTTTATATGGAGAGGGCTACGCTGTGTCCTTCGAGGCCAGTCTCGAACCTGTGACCTCACCATCCGCCTGCCTCGGCATTCTTTGTGCTGAGACTACAGGCTTGAAAAGCAGAGCCCAACCCAAATTTTGTTTTGTTTTGTTTTAAAGACGGGTTTCACCATGTTGGTCGGGTGGTCTCGAACCCCAACTTCTCGTGATTTGCCCGCCTTCATCTTTGAGGCGTCTGAATGACAGGCTGCCGTGAGCCACCGTGCCGGGCTGTTATAATGTATTGTTAAAAAAAATTAGAAAACTGTTCCAGGTCCTGCCACTCACGCCAGCAACCTAAGCACTTTGGGAGGCCGAGGTGGGCGGGTTTCCTGAGGTCACGAGTTCGAGGTCAGCCTGAGCATTTAGGTGAAAACCCACATTACATAATAAAAGAGAACAAAAAAGAAAGGTAATCAGACTGATGAGTGTGTGCAATTGAAACAAAACGAGGTGCCGGAGACTCCACCCCAGAACTGCCTTTCTTTATTAGGAACAGTTTCCTCTTGTGACCAAGGCTGGAGTGCAACAGTGCGATCTTTGCTTATTGCCACACCTGCCTTTGGGTTCAACTGATTGTCATCCCAATGCCCTTCAAGTAGCTGGGGTTGCAGGTGTCCACACCACCAGGTCCAGCTAACTTTCTATTTTATTTTCTGTACCTCCAATCTATCTTTATTTGATTTCCACAACGCAATCACAACCAATAAATAAAATACAAAATCTGCACACCTGTGCGTGTCATTTTACGCTACGACCACGCCGGCCTTCTGTGTAGCATCCCAATTTAGTGTAGGTGCTGCCAGTGAGCACATGCCAAGCACAGCTCAGCTTTTTAATGTTTTCTGTTTTTTTTTTTTTTTTTATAGGAGCGGCTACGCTGTGTCTTCGAGGCCAGTCTCGAACCTGTGACCTCACGATCCGCCTGCCTCGGAATTCTTTGTGCTGAGACTACAGGTTTGAAAGCAGAGCCCAACCCAAATTTTGTTTTGTTTTAAAGACGAGGTTTCACCATGTTGGTCGGGCTGGTCTCGAACCCCAACTTCTCGTGATTTGCCCGCATTCATCTTTGAGGCGCCTGAATGACAGGCTGCCGTGAGCCACCGTGCCGGGCTGTTATAATGTATTGTTAAAAAAAATTAGAAAACTGTTCCAGGTGCTGCCACTCACGCCAGCAACCTAAGCACTTTGGGAGGCCGAGGTGGGCGGGTTTCCTGAGGTCACGAGTTCGAGGTCAGCCTGAGCATTTAGGTGAAAATTCACATTACATAATAAAAGAGAACAAAAAAGAAAGTTAATCAGACTGATGAGTGTGTGCAATTGAAACAAAACGAGGTGCCGGAGACTCCACCCCAGAACTGCCTTTTTTATTAGGAACAGTTTCCTCTTGTGACCAAGGCTGGAGTTCAACAGTGCGATCTTTGCTTATTGCCACACCTGCCTTTGGGTTCAACTGATTGTCATCCCAATGCCCTTCAAGTAGCTGGGGTTGCAGGTGTCCACACCACCAGGTCCAGCTAACTTTCTATTTTATTTTCTGTACCTCAATCTATCTTTATTTGATTTCCACAACGCAATCACAACCAATAAATAAAATACAAAATCTGCACACCTGTGCCTGTCATTTTTACGCTACGACCACGCCGGCCTTCTGTGTAGCATCCCAATTTAGTGTAGGTGCTGCCAAAGCGAGCACATGCCAAGCCCAGCTCAGCTTTTTATGTTTTTCTGTTTTTTTGTTTTTTATATGGAGCAGACTACACTGTGTCCTTCGAGGCCAGTCTCGAACCTGTGACCTCACATCCGCCTGCCTCGGCATTCTTTGTGCTGAGACTACAGGTTTGAAAAGCGGAGCCCAACCCAAATTTTTTTTTGTTTTGTTTTAAAGACGGGTTTCACCATGTTGGTCGGCTGGTCTCGAACCCCAACTTCTCGTGATTTGCCCGCCTTGATCTTTGAGGCGTCTGAATGACAGGCTGCCGTGAGCCACCGTGCCGGGCTGTTATAATGTATTGTTAAAAAAAATTAGAAAACTGTTCCAGGTGCTGCCACTCACGCCAGCAACCTAAGCACTTGGGAGGCGGAGGTGGGCCTGTTTCCTGAGGTCACGAGTTCGAGGTCAGCCTGAGCATTTAGGTGAAAACCCACATTACATAATAAAAGAGAAAAAAAGAAAGGTAATCAGACTGATGAGTGTGTGCAATTGAAACAAAACGAGGTGCCGGAGACTCCACCCCAGAACTGCCTTTCTTTATTAGGAACAGTTTCCTCTTGTGACCAAGGCTGGAGTTCAACAGTGCGATCTTTGCTTATTGCCAACACCTGCCTTTGGGTTCAACTGATTGTCATCCCAATGCCCTTCAAGTAGCTGGGGTTGCAGGTGTCCACACCACCAGGTCCAGCTAACTTTCTATTTTATTTTCTGTACCTCAATCTATCTTTATTTGATTTCCACAACGCAATCACAACCAATAAATAAAATACAAAATCTGCACACCTGTGCGTGTCATTTTTACGCTACGACCACGCCGGCCTTCTGTGTAGCCTCCCAATTCTAGTGTAGGTGCTGCCAAAGCGAGCACATGCCAAGCCCAGCTCAGCTTTTTATATGTTTTCTGTTTTTTTGTTTTTGTTTTGTTTTGTTTTTATATGGAGCGGGCTACGCTGTGTCTTTCGAGGCCAGTCTCGAACCTGTGACCTCACGATCCGCCTGCCTCGGCGTTCTTTGTGCTGAGACTACAGGTTTGAAAGCAGAGCCCAACCCAAATTGTTTTTTGTTTTGTTTTAAAGACGGGTTTTACCATGTTGGTCGGGCTGGTCTCGAACCCCAACTTCTCGTGATTTGCCCGCCTTGATCTTTGAGGCGTCTGAATGACAGGCTGCCGTGAGCCACCATGCCGGGCTCTGATAATGTATTGTTAAAAAAAATTAGAAAACTGTTCCAGGTGCTGCCACTCACGCCAGCAACCTAAGCACTTGGGAGGCGGAGGTGGGCCTGTTTCCTGAGGTCACGAGTTCGAGGTCAGCCTGAGCATTTAGGTGAAAACCCACATTACATAATAAAAGAGAAAAAAAGAAAGGTAATCAGACTGATGACTGTGTGCAATTGAAACAAAACGAGGTGCCGGGGACTCCACCCCAGAACTGCCTTTTTATTAGGAACAGTTTCCTCTTGTCACCAAGGCTGGAGTGCAAAAGTGCGATCTTTGCTTATTGCAACACCTGCCTTTAGGGTTCAACTGATTGTCATCCCAATGCCCTTCAAGTAGCTGGGGTTGCAGGAGTCCACACCACCAGGTCCAGCTAACTTTCTATTTTTACTTTTCTGTACCTCCAATCTATCTTTGTTTTATTTCCACAACGCAATCACAACCAATAAATAAAATACAAAATCTGCACATCTGTGCGTGTCATTTTACGCTATGACCACGCCAGCCTTCTGTGTAGCCTCCCAATTCTAGTGTAGGTGCTGCCAAAGTGAGCACATGCCAAGCCAGCTCAGCTTTTTATGTTTTCTGTTTTTTTTTTTTTTTGTTTTGTTTTTATATGGAGCGGGCTACGCTGTGTCTTTCGAGGCCAGTCTCGAACATGTGACCTCACGATCCGCCTGCCTCGGAATTCTTTGTGCTGAGACTACAGGCCAGTAAAGCGGAGCCCAACCCAAATTTTTTTTTGTTTTGTTTTAAAGACGGGTTTTACCATGTTGGTCGGGCTGGTCTCGAACCCCAACTTCTCGTGATTTGCCCGCTTGATCTTTGAGGCGCCTGAATGACAGGCTGCCGTGAGCCACCATGCCGGGCTGTTATAATGTATTGTTAAAAAAAATTAGAAAACTGTTCCAGGTGCTGCCACTCACGCCAGCAACCTAAGCACTTTGGGAGGCCGAGGTGGGCGGGTTTCCTGAGGTCACGAGTTCGAGGTCAGCCTGAGCATTTAGGTGAAAACCCACATTACATAATAAAAGAGAAAAAAAGAAAGGTAATCAGACTGATGAGTGTGCAATTGAAACAAAACGAGGTGCCGGGGACTCCACCCCAGAACTGCCTTTTTATTAGGAACAGTTTCCTCTTGTCACCAAGGCTGGAGTGCAAAAGTGCGATCTTTGCTTATTGCAACACCTGCCTTTGGGTTCAACTGATTGTCATCCCAATGCCCTTCAAGTAGCTGGGGTTGCAGGAGTCCACACCACCAGGTCCAGCTAACTTTCTATTTTTACTTTTCTGTACCTCCAATCTATCTTTGTTTTATTTCCACAACGCAATCACAACCAATAAATAAAATACAAAACCTGCACATCTGTGCGTGTCATTTTACGCTACGACCACGCCGGCCTTCTGTGTAGTCCCAATTCTAGTGTAGGTGCTGCTGAAGCGATCACATGCCAAGCCCAGCTCAGCTTTTTATGTTTTCTGTTTTTTGTTTTGTTGTTGTTGTTGTTTATTACAGGAGCGGGCTACGCTGTGTCTTTCGAGGCCAGTCTCGAACCTGTGACCTCACGATCCTCCTGCCTCGGCGTTCTTTGTGCTGAGACTACAGGTTTGAAAGGCAGAGCCCAACCCAATTTTTTTTTGTTTTAAAGACGGGTTTTACCATGTTTGTCGGGCTGGTCTCGAACCCCAACTTCTCGTGATTTCGCCTTGATCTTTGAGGCGTCTGAATGACAGGCTGCCGTGAGCCACCATGCCGGGCTCTGATAATGTATTGTTAAAAAGAAATTAGAGAGTGTTCCAGGTGCTGCCACTCACGCCAGCAACCTAAGCACTTTGGGAGGCCGAGGTGGGTGGGTTTCCTGAGGTCAAGAGTTCGAGGTCAGCCTGAGCATTTAGGTGAAAACCCACCTTACATAATAAAAGAGAACAAAAAGAAAGGTAATCAGACTGATGAGTGTGCAATTGAAA
Organism: Saguinus midas; assembly: GCA_021498475.1. Lineage (NCBI taxonomy): Eukaryota > Metazoa > Chordata > Mammalia > Primates > Cebidae > Saguinus > Saguinus midas. The sequence goes on along the minus strand of JAKFGQ010000148.1, from coordinate 10,782 downwards.
CAAAACGAGGTGCCGGAGACTCCACCCCAGAACTGCCTTTTTATTAGGAACAGTTTCCTCTTGTCACCAAGGCTGGAGTGCAAAGTGCGATCTTTGCTTATTGCCACACCTGCCTTTAGGGTTCAACTGATTGTCATCCCAATGCCCTTCAAGTAGCTGGGGTTGCAGGTGTCCACACCACCAGGTCCAGCTAACTTTCTATTTTTATTTTCTGTACCTCCAATCTATCTTTATTTGATTTCCACAACGCAATCACAACCAATAAATAAAATACAAAATCTGCACACCTGTGCGTGTCATTTTACGCTACGACCACGCCGGCCTTCTGTGTAGCCTCCCAATTCTAGTGTAGGTGCTGCTGAAGCGATCACATGCCAAGCCCAGCTCAGCTTTTTAATGTTTTCTGTTTTTTGTTTTGTTGTTGTTGTTTATTACAGGAGCGGGCTACGCTGTGTCTTTCGAGGCCAGTCTCGAACATGTGACCTCACGATCCGCCTGCCTCGGCGTTCTTTGTGCTGAGACTACAGGTTTGAAAAGCGGAGCCCAACCCAATTTTTTTTTGTTTTAAAGACGGGTTTTACCATGTTTGTCGGGCTGGTCTCGAACCCCAACTTCTCGTGATTTGCCCGCTTGATCTTTGAGGCGCCTGAATGACAGGCTGCCGTGAGCCACCATGCCGGGCTCTGATAATGTATTGTTAAAAAAAATTAGAGAGTGTTCCAGGTGCTGCCACTCACGCCAGCAACCTAAGCACTTTGGGAGGCGGAGGTGGGCCTGTTTCCTGAGGTCAAGAGTTCGAGGTCAGCCTGAGCATTTAGGTGAAAACCCACCTTACATAATAAAAGAGAAAAAAAGAAAGGTAATCAGACTGATGAGTGTGTGCAATTGAAACAAAACGAGGTGCCGGAGACTCCACCCCAGAACTGCCTTTCTTTATTAGGAACAGTTTCCTCTTGTCACCAAGGCTGGAGTGCAAAAGTGCGATCTTTGCTTATTGCAACACCTGCCTTTGGGTTCAACTGATTGTCATCCCAATGCCCTTCAAGTAGCTGGGGTTGCAGGAGTCCACACCACCAGGTCCAGCTAACTTTCTATTTTTACTTTTCTGTACCTCCAATCTATCTTTGTTTTATTTCCACAACGCAATCACAACCAATAAATAAAATACAAAATCTGCACACCTGTGCCTGTCATTTTACGCTACGACCACGCCGGCCTTCTGTGTAGCCTCCCAATTCTAGTGTAGGTGCTGCCAAAGTGAGCACATGCCAAGCCCAGCTCAGCTTTTTATATGTTTTCTGTTTTTTGTTTTGTTGTTGTTGTTGTTGTTGTTTATTACAGGAGCGGGCTACGCTGTGTCTTTCGAGGCCAGTCTCGAACATGTGACCTCACGATCCTCCTGCCTCGGCGTTCTTTGTGCTGAGACTACAGGTTTGAAAGGCAGAGCCCAACCCAAATAGTTTTTTGTTTTAAAGACGGGTTTTACCATGTTGGTCGGGCTGGTCTCGAACCCCAACTTCTCGTGATTTCGCCTTGATCTTTGAGGCGTCTGAATGACAGGCTGCCGTGAGCCACCATGCCGGGCTCTGATAATGTATTGTTAAAAAAAATTAGAGAGTGTTCCAGGTGCTGCCACTCACGCCAGCAACCTAAGCACTGGGAGGCGGAGGTGGGCCTGTTTCCTGAGGTCACGAGTTCGAGGTCAGCCTGAGCATTTAGGTGAAAACCCACCTTACATAATAAAGAGAAAAAAAGAAAGGTAATCAGACTGATGAGTGTGCAATTGAAACAAAACGAGGTGCCGGGGACTCCACCCCAGAACTGCCTTTTTATTAGGAACAGTTTCCTCTTGTCACCAAGGCTGGATTGCAAAATTGGGATCTTTGCTTATTGCAACACCTGCCTTTAGGGTTCAACTGATTGTCATCCCAATGCCCTTCAAGTAGCTGGGGTTGCAGGAGTCCACACCACCAGGTCCAGCTAACTTTCTATTTTTACTTTTCTGTACCTCCAATCTATCTTTGTTTTATTTCCACAACGCAATCACAACCAATAAATAAAATACAAAACCTGCACATCTGTGCGTGTCATTTTACGCTATGACCACGCCAGCCTTCTGTGTAGCATCCCAATTCTAGTGTAGGTGCTGCCAAAGTGAGCACATGCCAAGCCCAGCTCAGCTTTTTATATGTTTTCTGTTTTTTGTTTTGTTGTTGTTGTTGTTGTTGTTGTTGTTGTTTATTACAGGAGCGGGCTACGCTGTGTCTTCGAGGCCAGTCTCGAACTGTGACCTCACGATCCGCCTGCCTCGGCATTCTTTGTGCTGAGACTACAGGTTTGAAAAGCGGAGCCCAACCCAAATAGTTTTTTGTTTTAAAGACGGGTTTTACCATGTTTGTCGGGCTGGTCTCGAACCCCAACTTCTCGTGATTTCCCGCCTTGATCTTTGAGGCGCCTGAATGACAGGCTGCCGTGAGCCACCATGCCGGGCTCTGATAATGTATTGTTAAAAAGAAATTAGAGAGTGTTCCAGGTGCTGCCACTCACGCCAGCAACCTAAGCACTTTGGGAGGCGGAGGTGGGCCTGTTTCCTGAGGTCAAGAGTTCGAGGTCAGCCTGAGCATTTAGGTGAAAACCCACATTACATAATAAAAGAGAAAAAAAAGAAAGGTAATCAGACTGATGAGTGTGCAATTGAAACAAAACGAGGTGCCGGAGACTCCACCCCAGAACTGCCTTTTTATTAGAACAGTTTCCTCTTGTGACCAAGGCTGGAGTGCAACAGTGCGATCTTTGCTTATTGCCACACCTGCCTTTAGGGTTCAACTGATTGTCATCCCAATGCCCTTCAAGTAGCTGGGGTTGCAGTTGTCCACATCACCAGGTCCAGCTAACTTTCTATTTTTATTTTTCTGTACCTCCAATCTATCTTTATTTGATTTCCACAACGCAATCACAACCAATAAATAAAATACAAAATCTGCACACCTGTGCGTGTCATTTTACGCTACGACCACGCCGGCCTTCTGTGTAGCCTCCCAATTCTAGTGTAGGTGCTGCCGAGTGAGCACATGCCAAGCCCAGCTCAGCTTTTTAATGTTTTCTGTTTTTTGTTTTGTTGTTGTTGTTGTTGTTGTTGTTGTTTATTACAGGAGCGGGTTACGCTGTGTCTTTCGAGGCCAGTCTCGAACCTGTGACCTCACGATCCTCCTGCCTCGGCGTTCTTTGTGCTGAGACTACAGGTTTGAAAGGCAGAGCCCAACCCATACTAGGTTGTCATTTTAAAGACGAGTTTTTACCATGTTTGTCGGGCTGGTATCAAACCCCCAACTTCTCGTGATTTTCCCGCCTATATCTTTGAGGCATCTGAATGACAGGCTGCCGTGAGCCACCATGCCGGGCTCTAATAATGTATTGTTAAAAAAAAAATAGAGAGTGTTCCAGGTGCTGCCACTCACGCCAGCAACCTAAGCACACTGGGAGGCGGAGGTGGGCCGGTTTCCTGAGGTCAAGAGTTCGAGGCCAGCCTGAGCATTTAGTTGAAAACCCACCTTACATAATAAAAGAGAGAAAAAAAGAAAAGTAATCAGACTGATGACTGTGTGCAATTGAAACAAAACGAGGTGCCGGGGACTCCACCCCAGAACTGCCTTTTTATTAGGAACAGTTTCCTCTTGTCACCAAGGCTGGAGTGCAAAGTGCGATCTTTGCTTATTGCAACACCTGCCTTTGGGTTCAACTGATTGTCATCCCAATGCCCTTCAAGTAGCTGGGGTTGCAGGTGTCCACACCACCAGGTCCAGCTAACTTTCTATTTTATTTTTCTGTACCTCCAATCTATCTTTGTTTTATTTCCACAACGCAATCACAACCAATAAATAAAATACAAAATCTGCACATCTGTGCGTGTCATTTTACGCTACGACCACGCCGGCCTTCTGTGTAGCGTCCCAATTCTAGTGTAGGTGCTGCCAAAGTGAGCACATGCCAAGCCCAGCTCAGCTTTTTATATGTTTCTGTTTTTTGTTTTGTTTTGTTTTGTTGTTGTTGTTGTTTATTACAGGAGCGGGCTACGCTGTGTCTTTCGAGGCCAGTCTCGAACTGTGACCTCACGATCCGCCTGCCTCGGCGTTCTTTGTGCTGAGACTACAGGTTTGAAAGCGGAGCCCAACCCAATTTGTTTTTGTTTTGTTTTAAAGACGGGTTTTACCATGTTTGTCGGGCTGGTCTCGAACCCCAACTTCTCGTGATTTGCCCGCCTTGATCTTTGAGGCGCCTGAATGACAGGCTGCCGTGAGCCACCGTGCCGGGCTGTTATAATGTATTGTTAAAAAGAAATTAGAGAGTGTTCCAGGTGCTGCCACTCACGCCAGCAACCTAAGCACTTTGGGAGGCGGAGGTGGGCCTGTTTCCTGAGGTCAAGAGTTCGAGGTCAGCCTGAGCATTTAGGTGAAAACCCACCTTACATAATAAAAGAGAAAAAAAGAAAGGTAATCAGACTGATGAGTGTGTGCAATTGAAACAAAACGAGGTGCCGGAGACTCCACCCCAGAACTGCCTTTTTATTAGAACAGTTTCCTCTTGTCACCAAGGCTGGAGTGCAACAGTGCGATCTTTGCTTATTGCAACACCTGCCTTTAGGGTTCAACTGATTGTCATCCCAATGCCCTTCAAGTAGCTGGGGTTGCAGTTGTCCACATCACCAGGTCCAGCTAACTTTCTATTTTTACTTTTCTGTACCTCCAATCTATCTTTATTTGATTTCCACAACGCAATCACAACCAATAAATAAAATACAAAATCTGCACACCTGTGCCTGTCATTTTACGCTACGACCACGCCGGCCTTCTGTGTAGCCTCCCAATTCTAGTGTAGGTGCTGCCAAAGTGAGCACATGCCAAGCCCAGCTCAGCTTTTTATATGTTTCTGTTTTTTGTTTTGTTTTGTTTTGTTTTGTTTATTACAGGAGCGGGCTACGCTGTGTCTTCGAGGCCAGTCTCGAACATGTGACCTCACGATCCTCCTGCCTCGGCGTTCTTTGTGCTGAGACTACAGGTTTGAAAGCGGAGCCCAACCCAAATAGTTTTTTTGTTTTAAAGACGGGTTTTACCATGTTTGTCGGGCTGGTCTCGAACCCCAACTTCTCGTGATTTCGCCTTGATCTTTGAGGCGTCTGAATGACAGGCTGCCGTGAGCCACCATGCCGGGCTCTGATAATGTATTGTTAAAAAAAAATTAGAGAGTGTTCCAGGTGCTGCCACTCACGCCAGCAACCTAAGCACTTTGGGAGGCGGAGGTGGGCCTGTTTCCTGAGGTCAAGAGTTCGAGGTCAGCCTGAGCATTTAGGTGAAAACCCAACTTACATAATAAAAGAGAAAAAAAAAAAGGTAATCAGACTGATGAGTGTGTGCAATTGAAACAAAACGAGGTGCCGGGAGACTCCACCCCAGAACTGCCTTTTTTATTAGGAACAGTTTCCTCTTGTCACCAAGGCTGGAGTGCAAAAGTGCGATCTTTGCTTATTGCAACACCTGCCTTTGGGTTCAACTGATTGTCATCCCAATGCCCTTCAAGTAGCTGGGGTTGCAGGTGTCCACACCACCAGGTCCAGCTAACTTTCTATTTTTATTTTCTGTACCTCAATCTATCTTTATTTGATTTCCACAACGCAATCACAACCAATAAATAAAATACAAAATCTGCACATCTGTGCCTGTCATTTTTACGCTACGACCACGCCGGCCTTCTGTGTAGTCCCAATTCTAGTGTAGGTGCTGCCAAAGTGAGCACATGCCAAGCCCAGCTCAGCTTTTTAATGTTTTCTGTTTTTTGTTTTGTTGTTGTTGTTTATTACAGGAGCGGGCTACGCTGTGTCTTTCGAGGCCAGTCTCGAACCTGTGACCTCACGATCCGCCTGCCTCGGAATTCTTTGTGCTGAGACTACAGGCCAGTAAAGCGGAGCCCAACCCAAATTGTGTTTTGTTTTAAAGACGGGTTTCACCATGTTGGTCGGGCTGGTCTCGAACCCCAACTTCTCGTGATTTGCCCGCATTCATCTTTGAGGCGTCTGAATGACAGGCTGCCGTGAGCCACCGTGCCGGGCTGTTATAATGTATTGTTAAAAAAAAATTAGAAAGTGTTCCAGGTGCTGCCACTCACGCCAGCAACCTAAGCACTTTGGGAGGCCGAGGTGGGCGTTTCCTGAGGTCACGAGTTCGAGGTCAGCCTGAGCATTTAGGTGAAAATTCACATTACATAATAAAAGAGAAAAAAAAGAAAGTTAATCAGACTGATGAGTGTGCAATTGAAACAAAACGAGGTGCCGGGAGACTCCACCCCAGAACTGCCTTTCTTTATTAGGTACAGTTTCCTCTTGTCACCAAGGCTGGAGTGCAACAGTGCGATCTTTGCTTATTGCAACACCTGCCTTTGGGTTCAACTGATTGTCATCCCAATGCCCTTCAAGTAGCTGGGGTTGCAGGTGTCCACACCACCAGGTCCAGCTAACTTTCTATTTTTACTTTTCTGTACCTCCAATCTATCTTTATTTGATTTCCACAACGCAATCACAACCAATAAATAAAATACAAAATCTGCACATCTGTGCCTGTCATTTTTACGCTACGACCACGCCGGCCTTCTGTGTAGTCCCAATTCTAGTGTAGGTGCTGCCAAAGTGAGCACATGCCAAGCCAGCTCAGCTTTTTAATGTTTTCTGTTTTTTGTTTTGTTTTGTTTTGTTTTATTTCCACAACGCAATCACAACCAATAAATAAAATACAAAATCTGCACACCTGTGCCTGTCATTTTTACGCTACGACCACGCCGGCCTTCTGTGTAGCCTCCCAATTCTAGTGTAGGTGCTGCCAAAGTGAGCACATGCCAAGCACAGCTCAGCTTTTTAATGTTTTCTGTTTTTTGTTTTAAAGACGGGTTTTACCATGTTGGTCGGGCTGGTCTCGAACCCCAACTTCTCGTGATTTGCCCGCCTTGATCTTTGAGGCGCCTGAATGACAGGCTGCCGTGAGCCACCATGCCGGGCTCTGATAATGTATTGTTAAAAAAAATTAGAAAACTGTGCCAGGTGCTGCCACTCACGCCAGCAACCTAAGCACTTTGGGAGGCCGAGGTGGGCGGGTTTCCTGAGGTCACGAGTTCGAGGTCAGCCTGAGCATTTAGGTGAAAACCACCTTACATAATAAAAGAGAAAAAAAAGAAAGTTAATCAGACTGATGAGTGTGCAATTGAAACAAAACGAGGTGCCGGGGACTCCACCCCAGAACTGCCTTTTTTATTAGGAACAGTTTCCTCTTGTCACCAAGGCTGGATTGCAAAATTGGGATCTTTGCTTATTGCAACACCTGCCTTTGGGTTCAACTGATTGTCATCCCAATGCCCTTCAAGTAGCTGGGGTTGCAGGAGTCCACACCACCAGGTCCAGCTAACTTTCTATTTTTACTTTTCTGTACCTCCAATCTATCTTTGTTTAATTTTCAAAACGCAATCACAACCAATAAATAAAATATGAAAATCTGCACATCTGTGCGTGTCATTTTTCCGCTACAACCATGCCAGGCTTCTGTGTAGCCTCCCAATTCTAGTGTAGGTGCTGCGAGCGATCACATGCCAAGCCCAGCTCAGCTTTTTATATGTTTTCTGTTTTTTGTTTTGTTGTTGTTGTTGTTGTTGTTTATTACAGGAGCGGGCTACGCTGTGTCTTTCGAAGCCAGTCTCTAACCTATGACCTTACGATCCGCCTGCCTCGGCATTCTTTGTGCTGAGACTACAGGTTTGAAAAGCGGAGCCCAACACAATTTTGTTTTGTTTTGTTTTAAAGACGGGTTTTACCATGTTTGTCGGGCTGGTCTCGAACCCCAACTTCTCGTGATTTCTTTGCCTTGATCTTTGAGGCGTCTGAATGACAGGCTGCCGTGAGCCACCATGCCGGGCTCTGATAATGTATTGTTAAAAAGAAATTAGAGAGTGTTCCAGGTGCTGCCACTCATGCCAGCAACCTATGCACTTTGGGAGGCCGAGGTTGGCGGGTTTCCTGAGGTCAGGAGTTCGAGGTCAGCCTGAGCATTTAGGTGAAAACACACCTTACATAATAAAAGAGAAAAAAAAGAAAGGTAATCAGACTGATGACTGTGCAATTGAAACAAAACGAGGTGCCGAGACTCCACCCCAGAACTGCCTTTCTTTATTACGTACAGTTTCCTCTTGTCACCAAGGCTGGAGTGCAACAGTGCGATCTTTGCTTATTGCAACACCTGCCTTTGGGTTAAACTGATTGTCATCCCAATGCCCTTCAAGTAGCTGGGTTTGCAGGTGTCCACACCACCAGGTCCAGCTAACTTTCTATTTTATTTTCTGTACCTCCAATCTATCTTTATTTTATTTCCACAACGCAATCACAACCAATAAATAAAATACAAAAAGCTGCACACCTGTGTGTGTCATTTTTATGCTACGACCACGCCGGCCTTCTGTGTAGCGTCCCAATTCTAGTGTAGGTGCTGCCAAAGCGAGCACATGCCAAGTACAGCTCAGCTTTTTTATGTTTTCTGTTTTTGTTTTGTTGTTGTTGTTGTTTATTACAGGAGCGGGCTACGCTGTGTCTTTCGAGGCCAGTCTCGAACCTGTGACCTCACGATCCTCCTGCCTCGGCGTTCTTTGTGCTGAGACTACAGGTTTGAAAGCAGAGCCCAACCCAAATAGTTTTTTTTGTTTTAAAGACGAGGTTTTACCATGTTGGTCGGGCTGGTCTCGAACCCCAACTTCTCGTGATTTGCCCGCCTTGATCTTTGAGGCGCCTGAATGACAGGCTGCCGTGAGCCACCGTGCCGGGCTGTTATAATGTATTGTTAAAAAGAAATTAGAGAGTGTTCCAGGTGCTGCCACTCACGCCAGCAACCTAAGCACTGGGAGGCGGAGGTGGGCCTGTTTCCTGAGGACACGAGTTCCAGGTCAGCCTGAGCACTTAGGTGAAAAACCACATTACATAATAAATGATTATAAAAAAAAGAAAGGTAATCACACTGATGAGTGTGTGCAATTGGAATGAAACGAGGGCCGGGAGACTCCACCCCAGAACTGCCTTTTTTATTAGGAACAGTTTCCTCTTGTCACCAAGGCTGGAGTGCAAAAGTGCGATCTTTGCTTATTGCAACACCTGCCTTTGGGTTCAACTGATTGTCATCCCAATGCCCTTCAAGTAGCTGGGGTTGCAGGTGTCCACACCACCAGGTCCAGCTAACTTTCTATTTTTATTTTTCTGTACCTCCAATCTATCTTTATTTGATTTCCACAACGCAATCACAACCAATAAATAAAATACAAAAGCTGCACACCTGTGCCTGTCATTTTTACGCTACGACCACGCCGGCCTTCTCTGTAGCCTCCCAATTCTAGTGTAGGTGCTGCCAAAGCGAGCACATGCCAAGCCCAGCTCAGCTTTTTATATGTTTCTGTTTTTGTTTTGTTTTGTTGTTGTTGTTGTTTATTACAGGGAGCGGGCTACGCTGTGTCTTTCGAGGCCAGTCTCGAACATGTGACCTCACGATCCGCCTGCCTCGGAATTCTTTGTGCTGAGACTACAGGTTTGAAAGGCAGAGCCCAACCCAAATAGTTTTTTTTGTTTTAAAGACGGGTTTTACCATGTTTGTCGGGCTGGTCTCGAACCCCAACTTCTCGTGATTTGCCCGCCTTGATCTTTGAGGCCTCTGAATGACAGGCTGCCGTGAGCCACCATGCCGGGCTCTGATAATGTATTGTTAAAAAAAATTAGAGAGTGTTCCAGGTGCTGCCACTCACGCCAGCAACCTAAGCACTTTGGGAGGCGGAGGTGGGCCTGTTTCCTGAGGTCAAGAGTTCGAGGTCAGCCTGAGCATTTAGGTGAAAATTCACATTACATAATAAAAGAGAAAAAAAAGAAAGGTAATCAGACTGATGAGTGTGCAATTGAAACAAAACGAGGTGCCGGGGACTCCACCCCAGAACTGCCTTTTTATTAGGAACAGTTTCCTCTTGTCACCAAGGCTGGATTGCAAAATTGGGATCTTTGCTTATTGCAACACCTGCCTTTGGGTTCAACTGATTGTCATCCCAATGCCCTTCAAGTAGCTGGGGTTGCAGGAGTCCACACCACCAGGTCCAGCTAACTTTCTATTTTATTTTTCTGTACCTCCAATCTATCTTTATTTGATTTCCACAACGCAATCACAACCAATAAATAAAATACAAAATCTGCACATCTGTGCGTGTCATTTTTACGCTACGACCACGCCGGCCTTCTGTGTAGCCTCCCAATTCTAGTGTAGGTGCTGCCAAAGTGAGCACATGCCAAGCCCAGCTCAGCTTTTTAATGTTTTCTGTTTTTGTTTTGTTGTTGTTGTTGTTGTTTATTACAGGGAGCGGGCTACGCTGTGTCTTCGAGGCCAGTCTCGAACATGTGACCTCACATCCGCCTGCCTCGGCGTTCTTTGTGCTGAGACTACAGGTTTGAAAGCGGAGCCCAACCCAAATAGTTTTTTTTGTTTTAAAGACGGGTTTTACCATGTTGGTCGGGCTGGTCTCGAACCCCAACTTCTCGTGATTTGCCCGCATTCATCTTTGAGGCGTCTGAATGACAGGCTGCCGTGAGCCACCATGCCGGGCTGTTATAATGTATTGTTAAAAAAAATTAGAGAGTGTTCCAGGTGCTGCCACTCACGCCAGCAACCTAAGCACTTTGGGAGGCCGAGGTGGGCGGGTTTCCTGAGGTCAAGAGTTCGAGGTCAGCCT
>JAKFGQ010000147.1:0-49533 GCA_021498475.1 Saguinus midas | reverse complement strand
TGAGAGAAGGATACACAGGAGAGAGGATGATCTACAAAATGAAAGGAGGATACACACAAGAGGGGATACACAGGAGAGGGGATACACAAAGAAGGAGTTGGATACACACAGGAGAGAGGATGATCTACAAAATGAAAGGAGGATACACAGGAGAGAGGATGATACACACAGGAGGAGGATACACACAGGATAGTAAAGGTTACACATAGGAGAGAAGAGGATACACACAAGAGGGGATACACAGGAGAAAGGAAGATACACAGGAGAGGGGATACACAGGAGAGGGGATACACAGGAGAGAGGAGATACACAGGAGAGAGGATGATCTACAAAATGAAAGGAGGATACACAGGAGAGGGGATACACAGAGAGAGGATACACAGAAGAGAGGGAATACACACAGGAGGAGGATACACATAGGAGAGAGGAGATACACAGGAGAGGATACACATAGGAGAGAAGAGGATATACACAGGAGAGAGGGGATACACAGGAGAGAAAGGATACACACAGGAAAGAAAAGGATACACACAGTCGTTGGGGATAAACACAGGAGAGGATACACAGGAGAGGAAGATACACAGGAGAGAGAGGATACACATAGAAGAGAGGAGGATACACATAGGAGAGTGGAGGACAAACACAGGAGAGAGGATGATCTACAAAATGAAAGGAGGATACACAAAGAAAGGAGGTGGATACACACAGGAGGGGATACACACAAGAGGGGATACACAGGAGAGGGGATACACACAGTTGGAGAGGGGATACACACAGGAGATGGGAATACACACAGGAGGAAGATACACAAAGAAGAGAAGGAAACACACAAGAGAGAGGGGGATACACACAGTCGTTGGGGATAAACACTGGAGACGGTGGGATAAACATAGGAGAAAGGCGGATACACAAAGGAGAGGGGGATACACACAGAAGAGAGGTGTATACACACAAAATAGACGAGGATACACACAGAATCAAGGGAAGATATACACAGGAGAGAGGGGGATACACACAAGAGAGTGGGGCATAAACACAGGAGGGAAGGGGATATACATAGCAGAGAGGGAAATACACACAGTGGGAGAAGAATAAATACAGGAGAGAGGAGGATACACACAGGAGAGAGGAGGATACACACAGAAGAGAGAAGAATACACACAAGAGAGAAGGATAAACACAGGATAAAAAATACACATAGGAGAGTGGAGGATAAACACAGGAGAGAGGAGGATACACACAGGAGAGAGGAAAATACACACAGGAAAAAGGGGAATACACACACACAGGAGAGAAAAATACACACAGGATTAGGGAAGATACACACAGGAGAGAGGGGGATACACACAGGAGTGAGGAGGGATACACACAAGAGATAAGAAAATACACACAAAAGAGAGGAGGATACACAGAGGAGAGAGAAAAATACACACAGGAGAGAGGACTATACACACAGGAGAGAGGAAAATACACACAGGAGAGAGGGGGAAACAGACAGGAGAGTGGGGGATACACACAGGTGGAGGGGGATACACAAAGGATAGAGAAGAATACACACAGTAGAGAGGGCGATACACACAGGAGAGAGGGGGTATACACACAGGAGAGAAGAAGATACACACAGAAGAGAGTAAGATACACACAGGAGATAGGAGGATACACACAGGAGAGAAGGATAGACATAGCAGAGAGGAGGATACACACAGGAGAGAAAAATACAAACAGAAGAGAGGAGGATACACACAGGTGAAAGAAGGACACACACAGGAGAGAAGAAGATGCACACAGGAGAGAGAAGGATACACACGGGGGAAAGAAATACACACAGGAGAGAAGAGGATACACACAGGAGAGAAGAGGATACACACAAGAGAGAAGAGGATATACACAGAAGAAAGGAGGATACACCCAGAAGAGAGGGGGAAACACACAGGAGAGAGGGAAATACAAACAGGAGAGTGCGACATACACAAAGGATGGAGGAATACACACTGGAGAGAGAAAAATACACACAGGGGGAAAGAAATACACACAGGAGAGAGAAGCATACAAACAGCAGAGAGGAGGATACGCACAAAAGAGAGGAGGATACACCCAGGAGAGAAGAGGATACACACAGAAGAGAGGGGGAAACACACAGGAGAGTGGGGGATACACACATGTGGAGGGGATACACACAGGAGAGAGGAAGATACACACAGGAGAGAGAAGGATACACATAGGAGAGAGGAGCATACACAAAAGAGACAGGGGAAAACACAGGAGAGGGAATACACACAGGTGAAAGGGAGATAGACACAGGAAATGAAAGAATACATACAAAAGAGAAGGATACACACAGGAGAGTGGGGGCATACACACAGAAGAGAGAAGGATACACACAGGATAGAGGAGAATACACACAATAGAGAGCGAAATACACACAGGAGAGAGGGGTATACACATAGGAAAGAAGAAGATACACACAGAAGAAAGAAAGATACACACAGGAGAGAAGAGAATACACACAGGGGAGAGAAGGATAGACACAGCAGAGAGGAGGATACACACAGGAGAGAAGAAGATACACACAGAAGAAAGAAAGATACACAGAAAAGAGAAGAAAATACACACAGGGGAAAGAAAGATAGACACAGCAGAGAGGAGGATACACACAGGAGAGAAAAAAATACAAACAGGAGAGAGAAGGATACACACAGGTGAAAGGAGAATACACACAGGAGAGAGGAGGATACACATAGGAGAGAGAGAGAGATACATCCAGGAGAAATGGGGATACACACAGGGGTAAAGGGATACACACAGGAGAGAGTAGGATACACAAAAGAGAGAAGAGGATACACACAGAAGAGAGAATGATACACCCAGAAGAGAGGGGGAAACACACAAAAGAGAGGGAGATACAAACAGGAGAGAGTGACATACACACAGGATAGAGGGAAATACACACAGGAGAGAGGAGAATACACACAGGGGGGGATACACACAGGACAGAGGAGGATACAAACTGCAGAGAGGAGAATACACACGAAAGAAAAAAGGATACACCCAGGAGAGAGGAGGATACACAAAAAAGAGGGGGAAACACACAGTAGAAACGGGGATACACACAGGTGAGGGGGATAAACACAGAAGTGGGGAAGATGCACACAGGAGAAAGGGGGATCCACAGAGAAGAGGAGATACACACAGAACAGAGAAACATACACACAATAGAAAAGAGGATACACACAGGAGAGAGAGGGGATACACAAAGGAGAAAGGGGGATACACAAAAAAGAGTGGGGCATACACACAGGGAGAGAAGGATAAACACAGGAGGGAGAATGGTACACAAAAAGAGAGGAGAATACAGAAAGAAGAGAGGAGGATACATGCAGGAGAGAGGAGGATACACACAGGAGGGTAGGGGCATACACACAGGAGAGGGGGATACACACAGAGAAGAAGAGGATACACAAAAAAGAGGAGGATACACACAGGAGAGGGGATACACGCAAAAGAGAGGAGGATGTACACAGGAGAGAGGGAGATAAACACAGGAGAGAGGGGAATACACACAGGAAAGAGGGGGATACACACAGAAGAGGTGTGATAAACACCAAAGAAAGAAGGATACACACAGGAGAGAAAAGAATACACACAGGAGAGATAAGGATACACACAGGAGAGAGGAAATACACACAGGAGAAAGGGGGATACACACAGGGTAAAGGGATACACACACAGGAGAGGAGGATACACACAGGAGAGAGAGGATACACACAGAGAGAGAAGGATACACCCAGAAGAGAGGGGAAACACACAAAGAGAGGAGATACAAACAGGAGAGAGAGAGGATACACACACAGGAGAGGATACACAGGAGAGAGGAAATACACACAGGAGAGAGGAGAATACACACAGGAGAGGGGATACACACAGGACAGAGGAGGATACAAACTGCAGAGAGGAGAATACACACGAAAGAAAAAAGGATACACCCAGGAGAGAGGAGGATACACAAAAAAGAGGGGAAACACACAGTAGAAACGGGGATACACACAGGTGAGGGGGATAAACACAGAAGTGGGGAAGATGCACACAGGAGAAAGGGGGATCCACACAGAAGAGGGGGATACACACAGAACAGAGAAACATACACACAATAGAAAAGAGGATACACACAGGAGAGAGGGGGATACACAAAGGAGAAAGGGGGATACACAAAAAAGAGTGGGGCATACACACAGGATAGAGGGGCATACACACAGGGAGAGAAGGATAAACACAGGAGGGAGAATGGTACACAAAAAGAGAGGAGAATACAGAAAGAAGAGAGGAGGATACATGCAGGAGAGAGGAGGATACACAGAAGAGAGGGGAAACACACAGGAGAGAGGGAGATACAAACAGGAGAGTGTGACATACACACAGGAAAGAGGAAAATACACACAGGAGAGAGGAGGATACACACAGGGGAGGGGATACACAGGAGAGAAAAATACAAACAGGAGAGAGGGGATACACAAAAGAGAGGAGGATACACAGGAGAGAGGAGGATACACAGGAGAGGGGATACACAGAGAGAGGATACACACAGGAGAGGAGGATACAGGAGAGAGGAAGATACACACAGGGGAAAGGGGATACACACAGGAGGGGATACACACAAAGAGAGGAGATACACACAGGAGAAAAGAGAATACACACAGGAGAAAGGGGGGATACACACAGGAGAAAGGGGATACACACAGGAGAGGGGATACACACAAGAGAGAGGGCATACACACAGGGGGAGAAGGATAAATACAGGAGGGAGGATGGTACACAAAAAGAGAGGAGAATACAGACAGAAGAGAGGAGGATACACGCAGGAGAGAAAAGGATACACACAGGAGAGAGAAGGATACACACAGAGAGAGGAGGATACACAGGAGAGGAGATACACACAGGGTAAAGGGATACACACAGGAGAGAGGATACACAGAGAAGAAGAGGATACACAAAAGAGAGGGGATACACACAGGTGAGGGGATAAACACAGAAGTGGGAAGATGCACACAGGAGAGAGGATGATACACACAGGAGAGAGGGGATACACAGGAGAGAGAGGATACACACAAAGAGAGGAGGATACACACAGGAGAGAGGATACACACAGGAGAGATAAGGATACACAAAGAAGATGGGGATACACACAGGAGGATACACACAGGGTAAAGGGATACACACAAAGAGAAAAGGATACAAAGGAGAGAGGAGAATACACACAGGAGAGGGGATACACACAAAGAGACAGGGGCATGCACACAGGAGAGGGTGATACACACAGGAGAAAGGATAAACATAGGTGAGAGAAGAATACAACAAAGGAGAGAGGGGATACACAAAAGAGACAGGGGCATACACACAGGAGAGAGGAGGATAGACACAGCAGAGAGGAGGATACACAAAGGAGAGAGGGGATACACAAAAACGAGAGGGAGATACACACAGAAGAAAGGGGGATACACACAGGAGAGAGGAATACACAGAGGGATGAGGGAAGTTACACACAGGAGAGAGAATCATACACACAGGAGACAGGAGGATACATAGAGGAGAGAGAAAGGTACACACAGGAGAGAGGATACACACAAAAGAGAAAAGGATACACAGAGGAGACAGAAGGATAAACAAAGTGAAGAGGGGCATACACACAGAAAAGGGGGATACACAAATGAGAAAGGGGGATACACAAAATAGAGAGGAGGATACACACAGGAGAGGGGGATACACAGAGGTGAGGGAGGCGTACACACAGGAGAAAGGAAGATACACAAAGCAGAGTGGAGAATATAAACAGGAGAGAGGGTATACACACAGAAGAGAGGAGGATAACCACAGAAGAAAGGGGGGATACAAACAGAAGAGAAAGAAGTTACACACAGGAGAGTGGGGGAAACACAAAGAAAAGAGGAAGGATAAACAAAGGATATAGGAAGATACAAACAGGAGAGAGGAAAATACACAGAGGAGAGAGGAGAATACACACAGGAGAGAAGAGAATACACACAGGAGGGAGAAGGATAGATACAGGAGAGAGGAGGATACACACAGGAGAGGTGCATACACACAGGAGAGAGCGGGATACACACAGGAGAGTTGGATACACACGGGAAACAGGGTAATACACACAGGAGATTGGGGGATACAAACAGGAGTGGGGGATACACACAGGAGACAGTGGGACACACAGGAGAGAGGGGAATACACATGAGAGAGGGGCATACACACAGGAGAGAGGAGAATACACAAAGGAGAGAGGGGGATACACACAGGAACAAGGAAGATACAAACAGGAGAGTGCAGTATACACAGGAGGGTGGCGGATACACACAGGGGAAGGGGAATACACACAGGAGAGAGGAGGATACACAAGGAGAGAGAAGGATACACCGAGGAGATAAAAGAATACACAAAAGAGAGGAGAATACACACAGAGAAGAAGAGGATACACAAAAGAGAGGGGATACACACAGGTGAGGGGATAAACACAGAAGTGGGGAAGATGCACACAGGAGAGGATACACAGGAGAGGATGATACACACAGGAGAGAGGGGATACACAGGAGAGAGAGGATACACACAAAGAGAGGAGGATACACACAGGAGAGAGGATACACACAGGAGAGAGGGGGATACAAACAGGAGATTGAGGCATACAAACAGGTGGGAAGAAGATACACACAAAGAGAAAAGGATACAAAGGAGAGAGGAGAATACACACAGGAGATGGGAATACACACAAGAGAGAGGGCATGCACACAGGAGAGGATGATACACACAGGAGAAAGGGGGATAAACATAGGTGAGAGAAGAATACACACAGGAGAGAGGGGATACACACAGGAGAGAGGGGATACACACACAGGAGAGAGGAGGATATACACAGGAGAGAAGAGAATACACACAGGAGAGAGAAGGATACACACAGGAGATTGAGGCATACACACAGAAGAGAAAAGGATACACACAGGATAGAGTAGGATACACACAGGAGAGAGGGGGGATACACACAGGAGAGAGGAGTATACACACAGGAGAGAAGAATACACACAGGAGAGAGAAGGATACACACACAGGAGAGAAGAGAATACACACAGGGGAAAGAAAGATAGACACAGCAGAGAGGAGGATACACAAAGGAGAGAGGATACACAAAGGAGAAAGGGGATCCACAGAGAAGAGGGGATACACACAGGAGAGAGGGAAGATACACAGAGGGATGAGGAAAGATACACACAGGAGAGAGGATCATACACACAGGAGAGAGGAGGATACATAGAGGAGAGAGAAAGATACACACAGGAGAGAGGATACACAAAAGAGAAAAGGATACACAGAGGAGACAGAAGGATACACAAAGTAGAGAGGGGCATACACACAGAAAATGGGGACACACACAGAAGAAAGGGGGATACACAAGAGAGAGGAAAATACACACAGGAGAGGAAGATACACACAGGTGAGAGAGGCGTACACACAGGAGAGAGGAAGATACACACAGGAGAGAGGAAAATACACACAGGAGAGAGGAGAATACACACAGCAGAGAAGAGAATACACAAAGGAGGGAGTAGGATACACACAGGAGAGAGGAGGATACACACATGAGAGGTGCATACACACAGGAGAGAGGGGGATACACACAGGAGAGTTGCATTCACACAGGAAACAGGGTAATACACACAGGAGATTGGGGATACAAACAGGAGTGGGGATACACACAGGAGAGAGTGGGGATACACACACAGGAGAGAGGGGAATACACACAAGACAGAGGGCATACACACAAGAGAGGAGAATACACAAAGAAGAAAGAGGGATACACACAGGATCAAGGAAGATACAAACAGGAGAGTGCAGTATACACACAGGAGTGTGGGGGATACAAACAGGAGAGAGGAAGATACACACAGGGGAAGGGGAATACACACAGGACAGAGGAGGATACACAAAAAGAGGAGGCTACACCGAGGAGAAAGGGGATACACAAATAAGAGAAAGAAACACACAAAATACTGGGAGATACACACAGGCGAGAGGGATATGCCCAGGAGACGGGGAGATACACACAGAAGATAGGGGGATTCACACAGGAGAGGGGGAAACACACAAAAGATAGTGGCATACACACAGGAAAGAGGAGGATAGACACAGGAGAGAGGAGGATACACACAGGAGGGAGTGGGGATACACACAGGAGAGAGGGGATACAAACAGGAGATTGAGGCATACAAACAGGTGGGAAGAAGATACACACAGGAGATTGAGGCATACACACAGGAGAGAGTGGAATACACACAGGGAAAGAAGGATAAATACAGGAGAGAGAAAGATACACACAAAAGAGTGGAGGATACAGACAGAAGAGAGGAGGATAAACGCAGGAGAGAGGAGGTTACACACAGGAGAGAGGAGTATACACACAGGAGAGAGGAGGATACACGCAGGATAGAGGAGGATACACACAGGAGAGAGAAGGGATACACACAGGAAAGGGAGATACACACTGGAGAGAGGAGGATAAACACAGGAGAAAAAAGGATACACACAAGAGAGTGGATGATACACAAAAAAGAGAAAAAAATACAAACAAAAGAGAGGGGATACACACAGGAGAGAGAGGGATACACACAGAAGAGTGGTGATACACACAGGAGAGAGGAGGGTACACACAGGAGAGAGGAGGGTATACACAGGAGAGAGGAGGATACACAAAGAGAGGGGGATACACACAGGAGAGAGAAGGTTACACACAGGAGAGAGAAGTATACACACAGGAGAGAGGAGGATACACGCAGAATAGAGGAGGATACACACAGGAGAGAGCAGTGATACACACAGGAGAGGGAGATACACACTGGAGAGAGGAGGATAAACACAGGAGAAAAAAGGATACACACAGGAGAGTGGATGATACACACAAAAGAGAAAAAATACAAACAAAAGAGAGAGGGATACACACAGGAGAGAGGGGCATACACACAGAAGAGTGATGATACGCGTAGGAGAGAGGAGGGTACACACAGGAGAGAGGAGGGTACACACAGGAGAGAGGAGGATACACACAGGAGAGAGGAGGATACACAAAGGAGAGGGGAATACACACAGGAGAGAGAAGGTTACACTGAAAAAAAGGAGGATACACACAGGACAGAGGAGGATAAACACAGTAGAGAAGGATATACACAGGAGAGAGGGGCATACACACAGGAGAGGGAGATACACACAGGAGAAAGGGGGATAGACACAGGAGAGGGGAGAATACACAAAGGAGAGGGGGATAGACACATGAGAACAGGGCGTACACACAGAAGAGAGGAGGATTCACAAAGCAGAGAGGAGGATACACATTGGAGAGAGGGGATACACCCAAGAGAGTGGGGGATACACACAGGAGAGAGGGATACACACAGGAGAGAGCGGGGATACACACAGAAGAGTGGGGCATACACACACGAGAGAGGAGGGATACACACAAGAGAGAGGAGGATACACACAGAAGAGAGGAGGATACACACAGTAGAGAAAAAGATACACACAGAAGAGGGGATACACACAGGAGAGAGGAGGATACACACAGGATAGAGGAGTTTACACACAAAAGAGAGCAGGATACACACAGGAGACAGAAAAATACACACAGGAGAGAGGGGAATATACACAGGAGAGTGGTGATATACACAGGAGAGAGGGGCATACACACAGGAGAAATGGATAAACACAGGAAAAAATGGTATACACACAGGAAAGAGGAGGATACACACAGGTAAGGGGATACACAAAGATAAAAGGGCGTACACACAGGAGAGAGGAGGATACACACAGGAGAGAGGAGGATGCAAACAGAAGAGAGTTGATACACACAGGAGAAAGAAGGTATACAGAGGATCCTTCACAGCCTCACTGAATATTACACACTTGTGATATAGTCAGGAGTCTATTTGTTATGGCCAATCATTCAAAGAATCACTAAATAATGCACAGCTGCTGAATAGTCAGATGTCTCTTTCCTATGGCCACTCGTTAAGAGCCTCACTAAGTGTACACACCTGGGGAAATAGTCAGGATTTACCTTTATCCCCTCATTCACATTCTCACTAAATAAGGCACACCTGTGGAATAGTCAGGAGACTTTTTCATGTGGCCTCTAATTCAGAGTGTCACTGAATAATGTGGTGTAGTCAGGAGTCTATATCACGTAGACACATATTCAGAGCCTCAGTGAATAAGACAGGCCCCAGATATATTAAGGAATCTAATTAATATGGCAACATCTTCTGAGCATCACTGTATAATACACACCTGGAGAATAATTTGGAGTCTATTTTCTATGGACATTCATTCAGAGCCTCCGTAATAAATGTACAACTGTGGAGTAGCCAGGAGTCTATTTTATTAGGACACTCATTCATAGCCTCAGTGGATAATATGCACGTGTGGATTAGTCAGGATTCCATTTTATATGGCCACTTACTTGTAACCTCAGTGACAAATGCACAAATGTAAAGTGCTCAGCAGCCTATTTCATATAGACACTCATTCAGAGATTCATTGAATAATAAAAATATTTAAGATAGACAGCATCCTGTTTTTTATGGTTACACATAAAGAGCCTCATTAAATAATATGCACGTATGGATTACTCAGGATTTCATTTTATATGGCCACTGACTCATAACATCAGTGACAAATGCACAGATGTAAAGTACTCAGCAGTCTATTTTATATAGACACTAATTCAGAGATTCACTGAATAATACAAATATTTGAGATAGACAGCATCCTGTTTCATATGGTTAAACAAAAAGAGCCTCACTGAGTAATGCACACCAGGGGAAGTGTTAGGAGTCTAATTTACATAGCCTTTAATTTAAAGAATCAGGAAATAATGCACACGTGTGGAATAGACACTAGTCTATTTTATATGGCCGCAAAATCAAAGCCTTTTCGAATACTGCACATGTGGGGAATAATCACTTGTCTGTTTCATATGGTGTTTCGTTTGGTGAATCAAAAACTTATGCACACCTGTGGAGTAAAATGGGTTCTATTTCAGAAGGCCACTCTTTCAGTGTTTTAGTGAATAAGATGTATATCTGAAAAGTAAGGAATCTCTTTCACATGGCCACTCGTTCAGGGCCTCTCTGAAGAATACTCCCCTCAAAAATAGTCAAGTGTCTACTTTAAATGGCTACACATTCAGAGACTCTGTAGGTAATGAACACCTGGGCAATACACCTGAGTCTCTTTTTATGCCCACTTAGTCATAGTCTCATTCAATAATATATACCTGGGGAAGAGTTAAGAGTCTACTTCATGTAGACACTCATTTAGAGCTTCAGTGAATAATGCACACCAGGGTAATAGTCGAGCATTTTTATATGGCCACTCATTTTGTGTCTCACGGAGTGATATACACCTAAAGAATCCTCAGTATTCTATTTGATACTACCACTCATTTAGAACCTTATTGAATAATTCACAATGGAGCAATAGTCAGGTGTCTATTTTATATGGTCTATCACTCAAAGATTCAGGGAATAATAAACTTCTATGGAGTAATCAGGATGCTGTTTAAGACAGCCACGAATTCAGTGCCTTCCTGAATGATACACACCTGTGTAATAGCCTGGTGTCTATTTAATATGAACTCTAATTTTGTGTATCGTTGAGTAATCCACACCTGGGGCAGTGTCAGGAGTCTCTTTGGTATGGACACTCAAACAGAACCTGTTTGATTAATGCACACATGTAAAATAATGAGGAGTCTATGTCATACAGTTACTCATTCAGACAAACAGTGAATAAGGCACATGTGAAGTAATTAGAAGTCTGATTCTTATGGACCTCTTTCACAGCCTCACTGAATATTACACACTTGTGATATAGTCTGGAGTCTATTTTTTATGGTCACCCATTCAGAGAATTACCAAATAATGCACACCTGCGGAATAATCAGAAGTCTCTTTTCTATGGCCACTCGTTAAGAGCCTCACTAAGTGTACACACCTGGGAAAATCGGATTTACCATTATCTCCTGATTCAGAGTCTCACTAAATAATGCACACCTGTGGAATATTCAGGAGACTCTTTCCTATGGCAACTCGTTAAGAGCCTCACTAAGTGTACACACCTGGGGAAATCGTCAGGATTTAACTATATCCCTTCATTCAGAGTCTCACTAAATAATGCACACCTGTGGAATAGTCAGGAGACGTTTTCATGTGGCCTCTAATTCGGAGTGTCACTGAATAATGTGATGTAGTCAGGAGTCTATTTAATGTCGGCACATATTCAGAGCCACAGTGAATAAAACAGGCCATTTATGTTATAAAAAATCTAATTAATATGGCCACATCTTCTGAGCCGCACTGAATAATACACACCTGGAGAATAGTTTATAATCTCTTTTCGATGGACATTCATTCAGAGCCTCGGTAAATAATGTACACCTGCAGACTAGCCAGGAGTCTATTTTATTACAACACCCATTCATAGCCTCAGTGGATAAGATGCAGGTGTGGAATAGTCCGGATTCCAATTTATATGGCCACTGACTCATAACCTCAGTGAAAAATGCACAAATGTACTCAGCAGTCTATTTCAAATAGATACTCATTCAGAGATTCACTAAATAATACAAATATTTAGTATAGCAGCATCCTGTTTCATATGGTCACACAAAATGAGCATCACTGAGTAAGGCACACCTAGGGAAGTGTTAGGAGTCTAATTTATATAGCCTTTCATTTACAGCCTCAGGGAATTATGCACAGGTGTGGAATAGACACTGGACTATTTTATATGGCCAAAATAACAAAGCCTGAGTGAGTAATACACAACTTTGGAATAGTCACTTGTCTATTTTACATGCCCAAATATTTGGAGACAGAGTCAATAATACACACCTGTGGACAAGTCAGAAAACAATTTCATATGGCCAAAGTTTCAGAGCCTCAGTGAATAATACATACCTGGGAAATACTCAGGATGCTATTACATGTGACATCAATTTCAGGGCACCCTTGAATAAGAAACAACACTATTGTAGTCAGAATTTTATTTCCTATACCAATATATTCAGAGCCTAACTGAAAAACATACATCTTGGGAAAAGTTAAAATTCTATTTCGTATAGCCAATCATTTAGAGCCAAATGTAAAAATGCACGCCTGAGGAGCATTCAGGAGGCTCTATTTTATGGTCACTCATTCAGAGCTTCACAGAATAATACAGACCTATGAAAATGTCAGGAGTGTATTTCACACAGCTACTTATTCAGAACCTCAGTGAGGAATCATATATATCTGGAAAATACTCGGGATTATATTATATATAGTCACTTATTCAGAGACTCATTGAATAATGCACAGCTAAGGAATAGTCTGGAGATTATTTGAAATGACCCTTCACCCAGCGAGTCAGTGGACAATGCAGAACTGAAAAATAGTCAAGAGGATGGAGTCAAGTGTTTATGTTATGTGGTCACTCGTTCAGAATCTCACTGAAGAATACACACCTTGGGAATAGTCAGTGTCCAAGTCATATGGACACTCAATCACAGCATTACTGAATAATGCACAATGGGGCAATCCTAAGGAGTCTATTTCATATGGCCTGTCAATCGTAGCTTCAGTGCATAATAAACAGCTGTGGACTAGTCAGGACCCTATTTAAGGTAGCCCCAAATTAAGCAGCTCCGTGAATGATACACACATGTGTCAGAGCCAGGAGATTATTTGACCTAGAAACTCATACAGAACCTTTTCGAATGCTGCAGATGTGGGAAATAATCACTAATCTGTTTCACATGGTGATTAGTTTTAAGAATCAAAAAATAATGCACACCCTTTGAGTAAAATGGGTTCTATTTCATTAGGCCACTCTTTCAGTGTTTTAGTGAATAATATTTATATCTGGTAAGTCAGAAATCTCTTTCACATGGCCACCCATTTAGGGCCTCTGTAAAGAACACTCCCCTCAAAAATACTCAAGGGTCTTCTTCAAAGGGCTACACATTCAAAGTCTCTGTACATAATGAAGACCTGGGCAATACACCTGAGCCTCTTTTTTATCCCACTTAGTCAGAGACTCATTCAATAATACACAAAAAAGGAAGATTTAAGAGTCTACTTCATGTAGCCACCCATTTAGAGCCTCAGTGAATAATGCACACCAGGGTAATAGTAGAGCATTTTTTATATGGCCACTCATTTTGTGCCTCACTGAGTGATATACACCTGAAGAATCCTCAGGATTCTATTTGATACTGCCACGCATTAAGCACCTTATTTAATAATTCACAATGAAGCAATAGTCAGGTGCCTATTTTCTAAAGTCTATCATTCAAAGATTCAGTGAATAGTAAACTTCTATGAAGTAATCAGGACGCTGTTTAACATAGCCACGAATTAAGTGTCTTGCTGAATGATATGCACCTGTGTGATAGTCATGAGTCTATTTCATATGAACTCCAAATTTGTGTATCACTGAGTAATACACACCTGGGGCAGTGTCAGGAGTCTATTCGGTATGGACACTCAAACAGAGCCTGATTGATTAATGCACACATGGATAATAATGAGGAGTCTATGTCATACAGCTACTCATTCAAACAAAGTGTGAATAATGCACATGAGGAGTAATTAGAAGTCTGTTTCATATGGCCCCTTTTTCACAGCCTCACTGAATATTACACACTTGTAATATAGTCAGGAGTCTATTTTTTATGGCCACTCATTAAGAGAATCACTAAATAATGCACACCTGTGGAATAGTCAGAAGTCTCTTTCCTATGGCCACTCGTAAAGAGCCTTACTAAGTGTATACACCTGGGGAAATAGTCAGGATTTACCTTTATCCCCTCATTCAAAGTCTCACTAAATAATACACACCTTTGGAATAGTCAGGAGACTTTTTCATGTAACCTCTAATTCGGAGTGTCACTGAATAATGTGGTGTAGTCAGGAGTCTATTTCCTGTAGACACATATTCAGAGCTTCAGTGAATAAGACAGACACTTGATATAGTAAGGAATCTAATTGATGTGGAAATATATATTGGGCCTCTCTGAATAGTACAAACCTGGGGAATAATGTGGAGTCTGTTTTCGATGGACATATATTCAGAGCCTCGGAATATGATGCACACCTGTGGAGTAGCCAGGAGTCTATTTTATTATGACACACTTTCCTAGCCTCAGTGGATAATATGCACTTGTGGATTAGTCAGGATTCCATTTCATATGGCCACTGACTCTAACCTCAGTGAAAAATTCAAAAATGTAAAATACTTAGCATTATATTTCATATAGACACTCATTCAGGGATTCACTGAATAATACAAATATTTGAGATAGAGAGCATCCTGCTTCATATGGTTAAACAAAAAGAGCCTCACTGAGTAATGCACACTAGGGGAAGTGTTAGGAGTCTAATTTATATAGCCTTTAATTTAAAGAATCAGGAAATAATGCACACGTGTGGAATAGACACTAGTCTATTTTATATGGCCGGAAAATCAAAGCCATTTCTAATAGTGCACATGCGTGGAATAATCACTTGTCTGTTTCATATAGTGTTTCGTTTGGTGAATCAAAAACTTATGCACACCTCTGGAGTAAAATGGGTTCTATTTCAGAAGGCCACTCTTTCAGTGTTTTAGTGAATAATATGTATATCTGAAAAGTAAGGAATCTCTTTCACATGGCCACTCATTCAGTATCACTGTGAAGAATACTCCCCTCAGAAATGGTCAAGTGTCTACTTTAAAGGCGACACATTCAAAGACTCTGTAGGTAATGAACACCTGAGCAATACAACTGAGTCTCTTTTTTATGCCCACTTAGAGTCTTATTCAGTAATACACACCTGGGGAAGATTTAAGAGTCTACTTCATGTAGCCACTCATTTAGAGCCTCAGTGAATAATGCACACCAGGATAATAGTCGAGCACTTTTTATATGACCACTCATTTTATGCCTCATTGAGTGATATACCCCTTTAGAATTCTAACGATTCTATTTGATACTACCAAGCATTTAGCACCTTATTGGATAATTCACAATGGAGCAATAGTCAGGTGTCTATTTTATATGGTCTATCACTCAAAGTTTCAGTGAATAATAAACTTCTTTGGAGTAATCAGGACGCTGTTTAAGATAGCCACGAATTAAGTGCCTTCCTCAATGATACACAACATAGTAACAGCCTGGCATCTATTTCATATAAACTCTAATTTTGTGTAACCTTGAGAAATACACACCTGGGCCAGTGTCAGGAGTCTATGTGGAATGGACACCCAAACAGAACCTGTTTGATTAATGCACACGTGTATAATAATTAGGAGTCTATGTCATACAGAGAATGAGTCTGACAAAATGACGGAATCAGACTTCAGAAAGTGGATAATGAGAAACTTCATTGAGATAAAAGAACATGTTCTAAATCAGTGCAAAGAAACTAAGAACCTTGAAAAAAGTTTTAAAAAAAGATTCGAGAAATTGATAACAAGAATGGACAACTTGGAGAGGAATATGAATGAATAGAAGGAGCTGAAAAACACAACACGAGAACTTCGTGAAGCATGCACAAGTTTCAACAGCCGAATTGACCAAGCAGAAGAAAGAATATCAGAAGTTGAAGATCAACTCAATGAAATAAAACGTGAAACCAAGATTAAAGAAAAAAGCACAAAAAGGAATGAACAAAATCTCCAGGAAATGTGGGACAATGTGAAGAGACCCAACTTACGTTTGATAGGTGTACCAGAATGTGATGAAGAGAATGAATCCAAGCTGTAAAACACTATTCAGGATATTCTCCAGAAAAATTTCCCCAAACTAGCAAGACAGGTAAATACTCAACTGCAGGAAATACAGAGAACACCACAAAAATACTCCACAAGAAGAGCAACCCTAAGGCACATAATAGTCAGATTCACCAGGGTTGAAATGAAGGAGAAAATACTAAGGGCAGCCAGAGAGAAAGGTCGGGTAACCCACAAAGGGAAGCCCATCAGACTGACAGCAGATCTCTCGGCAGAGACTCTAGAAGCCAGAAGAGAGTGGGAGCCAATATTCAACATCCTTAAAGAAAAGAACTTTCAACCCAGAATTTCATATCCAGCCAAACTGAGCTTCATAAGTGAAGGAAAAATAAAACTCTTCATGAACAAGCAAGTACTCAGAGATTTTGTCACCACTAGGCCTGCTTTACAAGAGCTCCTGAAAGAGGCACTACACATAGAAAGAAAAAACCAGTACCAGCCATCCTAAAAGCATACCAAATGCTAAAGACCATCAACAAATGAAGAATCTACATGAACCAACGGGCAAAAGAGCCAGATAGCATCAAAATGGCAGTATCAAACTCACACATAACAATATTAACCCTAAATGTAAATTGGCAAAATGCACCAATCAAAAGACACAGACTGGCAAATTGGATAAAAAACCATAACCCATCAGTGTGCTGTATCCAGGAAACCCACCTCACACGCAAAGATACACAAAGGCTCAAAATAAGAGGATGGAGGAAGATTTACCAAGGAAATGAAGAGCAAAAAAAAAGCAGGAGATGCAATTCTCGTCTCTGATAAAGTAGACTTTAAAGCAACAAAGATCAAAAGGGACAAAAAGGGTCATTACATAATGGTAAAAGGATTGATACAACAAGAAGAGCTAACAATTCTAAATATATATGGACCCAATGCAGGAGCACCCAGATATATAAGGCAAGTTCTTAATGACTTACAAAGAGACTTAGACTCCCACACAATAATAGTGGGAGACTTTGACACTCCACTGTCAATAGCAGACAGATCAACGAGACAGAAAATTAACAAGGATATCCAGGACTTGAACTCAGACCTGGAACAAGCAAACCTGATATACATTTACAGAATTCTCCACCCCAAATCCACAGAATATATATTCTTCACAGCACCACATCACACCTACTCCAAAATTGACCACATAATTGGAAGTAAAGCACTCCTCAAAAAATGGAAAACAACTGAAATCATAACAAACAGTCTCTCAGACCATAGTGCAATCAAGTTGGAACTCAGAATTAAGAAAATAACTCAGAACCGCACAGCTTCATGGAAACTGAACAACTGGCTCTTGAATGTTGATTGGATAAACAATGAAATGAAGGCAGAAATAAAGAAGTTCTTTGAAACCAACGAAAATGAAGACACAACGTACCAGAATCTCTGGGACACATTTAAAGCAGTCTGTAGAGGAAAATGTATAGCAATAAGTGCCCACATGAGAAGAGTGGGGAGATCCAAAATTGACACCCTATCGTCAAAATTGAAAGAGCTATAGGAACCAGATCAAAAAAGCTCAAAACCTAGCCGAAGACAAGAAATAACTAAGATCAGAGCAGAACTGAAGGAGATAGAGACAAGAAAACGCCTTCAAAAAAATCAATAAATCTAAGAGTTCTTTTCTCGAAAAGATCAACAAAATAGACCACTAGCCAGACTGATACAAAAAAAAAGAGAGAACAACCAAATAGATGCAATAAAAAACGATAAAGGGAAATCACCACAGATTCCACAGAAATTCAAACCATCATCAGAGAATACTACAAACAACTCTATGCACATAAACTAGTAAATCAGGAAGAAATGGATAAATTCCTGGAGGCCTGTGTCCTTCCAAGCCTAAACCAGGAGGAAGCTGAAACTATGAATAGACCAATAACAAGGTCTGAAGTTGAGGCAGCAATTAAGAGACTACCACACGAAAAAAGCCCAGGTCCAGATGGGTTCACAGCTGACTCCTATCAGACACACAAATAGGATCTCTTATCATTCCTTCTGAAACTATT
This sequence comes from Saguinus midas, assembly GCA_021498475.1. Lineage (NCBI taxonomy): Eukaryota > Metazoa > Chordata > Mammalia > Primates > Cebidae > Saguinus > Saguinus midas. Next base: position 30,664 of record JAKFGQ010000147.1, on the reverse strand, counting down.
CCAAATAATCCAAAAACAGGGAACCCTTCCCAAATCATTTTATGAGACCAACATCATCCTGATACAAAAACCTGGCAGAGACTCAACAAGAAAAGAAAACTTCAGGCCAATATCCATGATGAACATAGATGCAAAAATCTTCAATAAAATACTGGCAAACCGATTGCAACAGCACATTAAAAAACTTATCCATCATGATCAAGTAGGATTCATCCCGGGGATGCAAGGCTTGTTCAACATACCCAAGTCTATAAATGTAATTCACCACATAAACAGAAGCAAAAACAAAAATCACATGATTATCTCAATTGATGCAGAGAAGGCATTTGACAAAATTCAACAGCCCTTTATGCTAAAAACCCTCAATAAACTTGGTATTGATGGAACATATCTCAAAGTAATAAAAGCTATTTATGACAAACCAACAGCCAATATCATACTTAATGGGCAAAACTGGAAGCATTCCTTTGAAATCCGGCACTAGACAAGGATGCCCTCTCACCACTTCTATTCAACATAGTACTGGAAGTTCTAGCCAGAGCAATCAGGCAAGAAAAAGAAATAAAGGGTATTCAAATAGGAAAGGTGGAAGCCAAATTGTCTCTATTTGCAGACGACATGATAGTATATCTAGAAGACCCCATCACCTCAGCTCAAAAGCTTCTGCAACTGATAAGCAACTTCAGCAAAGTCTCAGGATATAAAATCAATGTTCAAAAATCACAAGCATTCCTATACACCAATAACAGACTTAAAGAGAACCAAATCAAGAACGTACTGCCATTCACAATTGCTACAAAGAAAATAAAATACCTAGGTATACAACTCACTAGGAATGTAAGGGACCTCTTTAAGGAAAACTACAAACAACTGCTCAACGAAATAAGAGAGGACACAAACAGATGGAGAAACATTCCATGTTCGTGGTTAGGAAGAATCAATATCGTGAAAATGGCTATACTGCCCAAAGTAATTTACGCAATCAATGCTATCCCCATCAAACTACCATTGAATTTCTTCACAGAACTGGAAAATACCACCATGAATTTCATATGGAACCAAAAATGAGCCCGCATAGCCAAGTCAATTCTAAGCAAAAGAACACAGCGGAGGCATCACGCTACCAGACTTCAAACTATACTACAAGGCTACAGTAATCAAAACAGCATGGTACTGGTACCAAAACAGAGATATAGACCAATGAAACAGAACAGAGGCATCGGAGGCAACACAACACATCTACAACCATATTATCTTTGATAAACCAGACAAAACAGGCAATGGGGAAAGGATTCTATTTAATAAATGGTGTTGGGAAAACTGGCTAGCCATGTGCAGAAAGCAGAAACTAGACCCCTTCCTGACACCTTACACTAAAATTAACTCCAGATGGATTAAAGACTTAAACGTAAGACCTGACACCATAAAAACCCTAGAAGAAAATCTAGGCAAAACCATTCAGGACATAGGAGTAGGCAAGGACTTCATGAACAAAACACCAAAAGCATTGGCAACAAAAGCCAAAATAGACAAATGGGACCTAATCAAACTCCACAGCTTCTGCACGGCAAAAGAAACAGTCACTAGAGTGAATCGGCAACCATCAGAATGGGAAAAAATCTTTGCAGTTTACACATCTGACAAAGGGTTGATATCCAGAATTTACAAAGAACTCAAACAGATTTACAGGAAAAAAAAACAAGCCCATTCAAAATGGGCAAAGGATATGAACAGAAACTTTACAAAAGAAGACATACATGAGGCCAACAAACATATGAAAAGTGCTCATCGTCATTGGTCATTAGAGAGATGCAAATCAAAACCACATTGAGATACCATCTCACGCCAGTTAGAATGGCGATCATTAAAAATCTGGAGACAGCAGATGCTGGAGAGGATGTGGAGAAATAGGAACACTCTTACACTGTTGGTGGGAGTGTAAATTAGTTCAACCATTGTGGAAGACAGTGTGGCGATTACTCAGGGACCTAGAAATAGAAATTCCATTTGACCCAGCAATCCCATTACTGGGTATCTATCCAAAGGACTATAAATCGTTCTACTATAAGGACACATGCACACGAATGTTCATTGCAGCACTGTTTACAATAGCAAAGAACTGGAACCAACCCAAATGCCCAACGATGACAGACTGGACTGGGAAAATGTGGCACATATACACCATGGAATATTATGCAGCAATCAAAAATGATGAGTTTGTGTCCTTTGTAGGGACATGGATGAATCTGGAGAACATCATTCTCAGCAAACTGACACAAGAATAGAAAAAGAAATACCGCATATACTCACTCATAGGTGGGTGAGAAAAATAAGAACACATGGCCACAGAGAGGTGGTCTACTATACACTGGGGACTGTTGGGGGGAAAGGGGGAGGGACAGCGTGGGGGGCTTGGGGTGATAGCCTGGGGATGAATACCAAGTGTGGGTGAGGGGGAGGAAGGCAGCAAAGCACACTGCCATGTGTGTGCCTGTGCAACTATCTTGCACGTTCTGCACATGTACACGAAAACCTATAATGCAATAAAATTTAAAAAAAAAGAATACACACCTTGGGAATAGTCAGTGTCTAAGTCATATGGACACTCAATCATAGCATTACTGAATAATGCACCATGGGCCAGTAATAAGGATTCTCTTTTATATGGCCTGTCATTCGGAGCTTCAGTGCATATCAAACAGCTGTAGAGTAGTCAGGACCCTATTTAAGGTAGACCCACATTAAGCAACTCCGTGAATGAAACACATATGTGTCAGAGCCAGGAGACTATTTGAGATAGACACTCATACAGAACCTTGCTGAATACTTCACATGTGGGGAATAATCACTAGTCTGTTTCATATGGTAATTAGTTTGGAGAATCAAGATATAACGCACACCTATTGAGTAAAATGGGTTCTATTTCATAAGGCCACTCTTTCAGTGTTTTAGTGAATAATATGTGTATCTGATAACTCAGGAATCTCTTTCACATGGCCACTCGTTCAGGGCCTCTGTGAAGAATATTCCCCTCAAAGGTACTCTAGGGTCTACTTCAAGTGGGTACACATTCGAAGTCTGTGTTCATAATGAACACCTGGGCAATACAACTGAGTCTCTTATTCATGCCCACTTAGTCAGAGACTCATTCAATAATACACAACAAATGAAGATTTAAGAGTCTACTTCATGTAGCCACTCATTTAGAGCCTAAGTGAATAATGCACACCAGGATAACAGTCAAGGATTTTTTATATGGCCACTCATTTTGTGCCTCACTGAGTGATATACACGTGAAGAATCCTCAGGATTCTGTTTGATACTACCACTCATTTAGAACCTTATTGAATAATTCACAATGTAGCAATAGATAGGTTTCTATTTTATAAGGTCTATCATTCAAAGTTTCAGTGAATAATAAACTTCAATGGAGTAATAAGGACGCTGTTTAACATAGCCAGGAATTAAGTGCCTTGCTGAATGATACGCACCTGTGTGATAGTCAGGAGTCTATTTCATATGAACTCTAGTTTTGTGTATCGCTAATTAATACACACCTGGCGCAGTGTCAGGAGTCTATTTGGTATGGACACTCAAACAGAGCCTGTTTGATTAATGCACACATAGATAATAATGAGGAGTCTATGTCATATGGCTACTCATTCAGAAAAACTGTGAATAATGCACATGTGGAGTAATTAGAAGTCTGTTTTATATGGTCCCTTTTTCACAGCCTCACTGAATATTACACACTTGTGATATAGTGTGGAGTCTATTTTTTATAGCTACTCATTCAGAGAATCACTAAATAATGCACACCTGTGGAATAGTCAGAAGACTCTTTCCTATGGCCACTCGTTAAGAGCATCATTAAGTGTACACACCTGGAGAAGTAGTCAGGATTTACCCATATTCCCTCATTCAGAGTCTCACTAAATAACGCACACCTGTGGAATAGTCAGGAGACTTTTTCATGTGTCCTCTCATTCCGAGTGTCACTGAATAATGTGGTGTATTCAGGAGTCTATTTCAGCTAGACACGAATTCAGAGCTTCAGTGAATAAGACAGACACTTGATATAGTAAGGAATCTAATTGATATGGAAACATATTCTGAGCCCACTGTATAATACACACCTGGGGAATAATTTGGAGCCTATTTTTGATGGGCATATATTCAGAGCCTCGGAAAATGATGTACACCTGTGGAGTAGCCAGGAGTCTATTTTATTAAAACTCTCATTCATAGCCTCAGTGGTTAATATGCACGTGTTGATTAGTCAGGATTCCATTTCATAGTTACTGACTCGTAACTTCAGTGAAAAATGCAAAAATGTAAAATACTTACCAGTCTATTTCATATAGATACTCATAAATATTTGAGATAGACAGCATCCTTTTTCATATAATTAAACAAAAAGAGCCTGACTGAGTAATGCACAGCAGGGTAAGTGTTAGGAGTCCTACTTTATATAGCCTTTAGTTTACAGAATCAGGAAATAATGCACACGTGTGAAATAGATACTAGTCTATTTTATATGTCCAAAAAATCAAAGCCTTTTTGAATACTGCACATGTGGGGAATAATCACTTGTCAGTTTCACATGGTGTTTCGTTTGGCGAATCAAAAACTTATGCACACCTGTGGAGTAAAATGGTTTCTATTTCAGAAGGCCACTCTTTCAGTGTTTTAGTGAATAATATGTATATCTGAAAAGTAAGGAATCTCTTTCAAGTGGCTACTCTTTTAGGGCGTCTGTGAAGTACACTCCCGCAATAATAGTAAAGTGTCTTGTTTAAATGGCTACACAGTCACAGTCTCTGTAGGTAATGAACACCTGGGCAATTCACCTAAGTTTTTTTCTTATGCCCACTTAGTCAGAGACTCATTCAATAATACACAACAAATGAAGATTTAAGAGTCTACTTCATGTAGCCACTCATTTAGAGCCTCAGTGAATAATGCACACCAGGGTAATAGTCGAGCATTTTTTATATGGTCACTCATTTTGTGCCTCACTCAGTGATATACACCTGAAGAATCCTCAGGATACCGTTTGATACTACCACTCATTTAGAACTTTATTGAATAATTCACAATGGAGCAATAGTCAGGTGTCTATTTTATATGGTCTACCGTTCAAAGTTTCAGTGAATAGTAAACTTTAGATGGACAGGAGACTTTTTCATGTGGCCTCTCATTCCGAGTGTCACTGAATAATGTGGTGTATTCAGGAGTCTATTTCAGCTAGACTGTTTAACATAGCCATGAATTAAGTGCCTTGCTGAATGATTCGCAACTGTGTGATAGTCAGGAGTCTATTTCATATGAACTCTAATTTTGTGTATTGCTGAGTAATACACACCTGGGGCAGTGTCAGGAGTCTATTTGGTATGGACACTCAAACAGAACCTGTTTGATTAATGCATACCTGTATAATAATGAGGAGTCTATGTCATATGGCTACTCATTCAGTCAAACAGTGAATAATGCACATTTAAAGTAATTAGAAGTTTGATTATTGTGGACCCACTTTCACAGCCTCACTGAATATTACACACTGGTGATATAGTCTGGAGTCTATTTTTATGGCAACCCATTTAGTGAATCACTAAATAATGCACAACTGCGGAATAGTCAGAAGCCTCTTTTCTATGGCCACTCGTTAAGTGCCTCACTAAGTGTACACACCTGAGGAAATTGTCAGGATTTACCATTATCCCCTCATTCAGAGTCTCACTAAATAATGCACACCTGTGGAATAGTCAGGAGACTTTTTCATGTGGCCTCTAACTCGGAGTGTCACTGAATAATGTGATGTATTCAGGAGTCCATTTCATGTAGACACATATTCAGAGCCATAGTGAATAAAACAGGCACTTTATTTTATAAGGAACCTAATTTATATGGGCCCATCTTCTGAGCCTCACTGAATAATACACACCTGGAGAATAACATGGAGTCTATTTTCGATGGACATTCATTCAGAGTCTTGGTAAATAATGTACATCTGTGGAGTAGACAGGAGTCTATTTTATTAGGACACACATTCATAGCCTCTGTGGAAAATATCCACGTGTGGATTAATCAGGATTCCATTTTATATGGCCACTGACTCGTAACATCAATGAATAATGCACAAATGTAAAGAACTCAGCAGTTTATGTCATATAGCTGCTCATTCAGTGATTCACGAAATAATAATAATATTTGAGATAGACAGCCTCCTGTTTCATATTGTCATACAAAAAGAACCTCACTGAGTGACACACACCTGGGGAAGTGTTAGGAGTGTACTTTACATAGCCTCTCATTTACAGCCTAAGGGAATAATGCACATGTGTGGAATAAACACTAGTTTGTTTTATATGGCCACAAAATCAAAGCCTGAGTCAGTAATACACAACTTTGGAATAGACACTAGTCTATTATATATGCCCAAATATTTAGAGTCAGAGTCAATAATAGAGGCCTGTAGAATAGTCAGAAAACCATTTCATATGGCTAAAATTTCAGAGCCTCAGTGAATAATAAACACCTGAGGAATACTCTGGACGCTGTTAAATGTTGCATTTCTTCAGAGGTTCATTGAGTAAAGAACACCTGTATTGTAGTCAAAATTCTACTTCATATAGCCATATACTCAGAGCCTAACTGAATAACAGACGCCTTGGGGAAGTCAGGATTCTGTTTTGTATAGGCACTTATTAACAGAGGAATGTAAAAACTCACACCTGAGTATTTCATAGGAGTCTCTATTATATGTCCACTCATTTAGAGCCTCACAGAATAATACAGACGTATGGAAATGTGATAAGTGTATTTGACATGGCCACTTATTCAGTTCCTCAGTGAAGAATTATATATATCTGTAAAATACTCGGGATTCTATTATATATAGCCACTTATTAAGGGCCTCACTGAATAATGAACACCTGTAGAATTGTCTGGAGACTATTTGATAAGACCCTTCACCCAGCGACTCAGTGGAAAATGCAGAGCTGAGAAATAGTCAAGAGGACAGAGTCAGGAGTCTATTTTATGTGGTTACTCATTCAGAACCTGATGGAAGAATACACACCTGGGGAATAGTCAGAATCCAGGTCATATAGCCACTCAATCACAGCATTACCGAATAATGCACAATGGAGCAATAGTAAGGAATCTATTTCATATGGCCTCTCATTCAGAGCTTCAGTGCGCAATAAACAGCTGCGGAGGAGAAAGAACCCTATTGAAGGTAGTCCCAAATAAAGCAGCTCCGTGAGTGATACACACATCTGTAAGAGTCAGGAGACTATTTGATATGGACACTCATACAGAACCTCTTCAAATATTGCATATGTGTGGAATAATCACTAGTCAATTTCATATGGTGGTTTGTTTGGAGAGTCAAAAAATAATAGGTGGGTGAGAAAAATGAGAACACATGGACACAGAGAGGCGGTCTACTATACACTGGGGACTGTTGGGGGAAATGGGGGAGGGACAGTGGGGGGGGCTGGGGGAGATAGCCTGGGGATGAATACCAAGTGTGGGTGAAGGGGAGGAAGGCAGCAAAACACACTGCCATGTGTGTACCTATGCAACTATCTTGCACGTTCTGCACATGTACCCCAAAACCTATAATGCAATAAAAATTAAAAAAAAAAAAGAGAGAGAGCCTCTTCTCCCATAGGCTTGTCAACCCTTAAAAAAAAATACTGCTGAAGGCACCATGCCTCATGTTTATTATACTTGTAACTTTTAAAATATTTAAATATTTCTCTACCCATCTATAAACATAAAGAAAAGATAGCATAAACTCTACAAGAATGCCTTGTGTGTGCTGACTTTTACCCCCTTGATGTTCAACTTCTTGATTCTTTTTTTGGTTTGCTTAATTTAGTTCCTGTACAAACATATATTACTTTTGTAATTGTAAGAAATGTGTCTTATACAAACATTATTAGATCCAATTCCCGGTTCCTGATGCAAGAAGCTCAGAAGTTGGCCAGGCGCGGTGGCTCAAGCCTGTAATCCCAGCACTTTGGGAGGCCGAGGCGAGTGGATCACGAGGTCAAGAGATCGAGACCAGCCTGGTCAACATGGTGAAACCCCGTCTCTACTAAAAATACAAAAAAATAGCTGGGCATAGTGGCGCATGCCTGTAATCCCAGCTACTCAGGAGGCTGAGGCAGGAGAATTGCTTGAACCCAGGAGGCGGAGGTTGCGGTGAGCCAAGATCGCGCCATTGCACTCCAGCCTGGGTAACAAGAGCGAAACTCCGTCTCAAAAAAAAAAAAGAGAAGCTCAGAAGTTACAACTCTGTCCTAACAAGTAAAAAGTTGAACACACTAAAAAAAATAACAGCTCTTCTTGGAGCCAAATTAAGAGGGGGACACACAGGATGAACTTCTGCGTTCAAGATCGGAGGGACGAACAAGGACAGAGAGACAGTCAGGACTTTCCAGAGCAGGGACTAATCAGCAAAAACCACCATGGTAACCAGCAGCAGAGTAAGAAAGCCTAAACTGGAATTGGGAAATTGCTGGAGACTCAGTGTGTACAGCTTTGAAAAGTTAAAATTCCAAAAGGATTCGATCATGGGGGCTCCCAAATACTGTGAGATTTACCTCCAGAAGCTCTACTAGGTTCCCACAGGAAATACTGAAGAAATATTTTCTTGTGCTGCTACCAGAGGAGGTGAAAAAGCCATTTGAAATGGGCCAGAACTTTCTGTTGTTCTTAATAAGGCCTGCCCTAAGGAGAAATGAATTAACCAGAGTCTAACCTTCTGGAGCATTATCAGAGCCTAGACCCAGGGGAGGGAAAATGCTGAACTCCACCCACTCTATGCATCCCATCCCACGCAGCAGGGAGACACAAACTGAGAAACACTTATGCCAAGTTCACATCCAGAGGCACAGGCTCAATAAAAAACTGAGACATAATCACAGTATAGAATGCTTCCTTCCCTTCCTTCCACACCTTACCACTACGTTAGTAACTTACTAATCTACAGCAGTTCCTTTTACCCAGTACATCATGGCCACTATTAAGAAAAAAATACAAAGCATACTAAAAGGCAAAAAAGCACAATTTGAAGAGACAAAGCCTGCATTAGAAGCAGACATGGCGGCAGTATTGGAACTATCAGATGCAAATTCACAACTATGATTATTATGCAAAAGGCTCTAATGTATAAAGTAGGCACCACGCAAGAACAGTTGGGCAATGTAAGCAGAGAGATAGAGATCCTAAGACATAACCAGAAAGAAATTCCAGAAATCAAAATAATGTAACACAAATAAGAAATATATGTGATGGGCTTACTAGTAGACTGGATTCAGCTGAGGGAAGAATCCCTAGTATAAGGAACATCAATAGAAATTTTGAAAATTGAAAAGAGAAGAGAACAAAGACTGAAAACAACAGAAGAGAATATCCAAGGATTATGGGACAACTACAAAAGGTGTAACATATGTGTGATGGGATTATAAGAAGGAGAAGTAGAGCAGGGTTCCTCATTCCCCAGGCCACAGATCTGTACCTGTCCCTGGGCTGTTAGAAACTGGGCCACACAGCAGGAGGTGAGGGGCAGGTCAGCAAGCATTATTGCCTGAGCTCCACCTCTGGTCAGAGCAGGGGCAGCACTAGATTCTTACAGGAACACAAACCCTGTTGTCAAGTTTACTCGCAAGGGATCGAGGCTGCACACTCCTTATGAGAATCTAATAAATGCCTGATGATCTGAGGTGGAACCGTTTCATCGCAAAACCACGGCCCCTGACAGTCTGTGGAAAAACTGTCTTCCACAAAACCGGTCCCTGGTGTCAAAAAGGTTGGGGACTGCTGAAATAGAGAGAGGAATGGAAGTATTTGAAACAATGATTGAGAATTTCCCCAAATTAGTGTCAAACACCAAACCACACATCCAGGCATCTAAGAAAACAGCAAGCCAGATACACGTGGGGAAAACAAATCCAACACTTAGGTTTATCATTTTAAACTATAAACAATCAAAGATAAAGACAAAATCCTGAAAGAAGACACAGGGGGACAAAAACCCTTCCCTTTAGAGGACTGAAAAGATAAGAATTACATCTGACTTACCAGAAACCATGCAAGTAAGAGGGGAGTAGATTAAAATAATTAGAGCTGAAAGAGAAAGTCACAAATCTAGAATTAAAATTATCCTTCAAAGGATAAGAAAAAAAATACATTCTCAGGCAAAAATTAAAGAAATTTGTTACAAGCAGATCTCCCTTGAAAATATGTTAAAAGAAGTACTTTGAAAAGAAGGGGAATGATACAGGTTGAAAGTTGTATCTAAATTAAGACTACCAAAGAAGGAAGAAGTGAGGGCAAAATAAAAACTTTTGTTTTTCTTAAAAAAAAAAAAAATAGGCCGGGTGCGGTGGCTCAAGCCTGTAATCCCAGCACTTTGGGAGGCCGAGGCCGGTGGATCACGAGGTCAACAGATCGAGACCATCCTGGTCAACATGGTGAAACCCCGTCTCTACTAAAGATACAAAAAATTAGCTGGGCATGGTGGTGCACGCCTGTAATCCCAGCTACTCGGGAGGCTGAGGCAGGAGAATTGCCTGAACCCAGGAGGCGGAGGTTGCGGTGAGCCGAGATCGCGCCGTTGCACTCCAGCCTGGGTAACAAGGGCGAAACTCCGTCTCAAAAAAAATAATAATAAAATAATAATAATAATAATAATAATGCGCAGCTGTGTAGTAAAATGAGGTTTATTTCATAAGGCCACACTTTCAGTGTCTTAGTGAATAACATTTATATTTGATAAGTCAGGAATCTCTTTCACATGGCCACTCATTCTGGGCTTATGTGAATAATACTCCCCTCAGAAAGAGTCAAGGGTCTACTTCAAATGCCTACACATTCAGAGTCTCTGTAAGTAATGTACACAGGGGCAATACAACCGAGTCTCTTTTTTATGCACACTTAGTCAGAGTCATTCAATAATACACACCTGGTAAAGAGTTAAGGGTCTACTTCATGTAGACACTCATTAAGATCCTTAGTGAATAATCCACACTAGGTTAATAGTCGAGGTTTTTCTATATGGCCACTCATTCTGTTCCTCCCTGAATGACACACTCCTGTGGAATTCTCAAGATTCTATTTCATACGACCACTCATTTAGAACCTTATTAAATAATTCACAATAGAGCAATACTCAGGTGTCTATTTTGCATGGCCTCTCATTCAACGATTCAGTGAATAATGAACTTCTCTGAAGTAATCAGGACACTGTTTAAGATACAAATGAATTAAGTGCCTTCCTGAATGATACACACCTTGGTGGTGGTCAGGAGTCTATCTCATATGAACTCTAATTCTGTGTAAGGCTTAGTAATACAAACCTGGGGGAGTTTCAGGAGTCTGTTTGTATGGACACTCATACCGAACCTGTTGGAATAATGCACATATGGAGAATAATGAGGAGTCTATGTCATACGGATACTCATTCAAACAGTGAATAAAGCACATGTGAAGTCATTAGAATTCTTTTTCATATGGCACCTCTTTCGAAGCCTCACTGAATATTACACACTTGTGATATAGTCTGGAGTCTATATTTTATGGCCACTCATTCAGAGAATCACCGAATAATTCACACCTTTGGAATACTCAGAAGTCTCTTTCCTATGGCTACCCGTTGAGAGCCTAACTAAGTGTACACACCTGGATAAATAGTCAGGATTTACTTGTATCTTGTCATTCAGAGAATCACTGAATAATGCACACCTGTGAAATAGGAGACTTTTTTATGTGGCCTCTCATTCAATGTGTCATTGAAAAATGTGGTGTAGTCAGGAGACTCTTTCATGTAGACACATATTCAGAGCCTCAGTGCATAAGACAGACCCTTGATATAGTAAGAAATCTAATTAGTATGACCATATCTTCTGAGGCTCACTAAATAATACACACCTGGAGAGTAATTTGGAGTCCATTTTCGATGGACAGTTATTCAGAGCCTCGGTAAATAATGCAGACCTGTGGAGTAGTCAGGAGTCTCTTTCATATGGACACATATTCATAGCCTCAGTGGATAATATGCACATGTGGATTAATCAGAATTCCATTTTATATGACCAATGACTCATAACCTCAATGAATAATGCACATATGTAAAGTACTCAGCAGTTTATTTCATATAGCTACTCATTCAGTGATTCACTAAATAATAAAAATATTTGAGATAGACAGCCTCCTGTTTCATATTGTCATACAAAAAGAGCTTTACTGAGTGACACACACCTGGGGAAGTGATAGGAGTGTACTTTACATAGCCTCTCATTTACAGCCTAAGTGAATAATGCACATGTGTGGAATAGACACTAGTCTGTTTTATATGGCCAAAAATCAAAGCCTGAGTCAGTAATACACAACTCTGGAATAGACACTAGTCGATTATATATGCCCAAATATTAAGAGTCAGAGTCAATAATGCAGGCCTCTAGACTAGTCAGGAAACAATTTCATATATCCAAAGTTTCAGAGCCTCAGTGAATAATAAATACCTGAGGAATACTCTGAACGCTGTTCCATGTGGCATTTCTTCAGAGGTTCATTGAGTAAAGAACAGCTGTATTGTAATCAGAATTCTATTTCTTATAGCCACATACTCAGAGCCTAACTGAATAACAGACACTTCGGGGAAGTTAGCATTCTGTTTGTATAGCCACTCATGTACAGCCAAATGTAAAATCTCACGCCTGAGTAGTATATAAAAGTCTCTATTACATGGCCACTCATTCAGAGCCTCACAGAATAATACAGACGTATGGAAATGTGAGGAGTGTACTTGACATGGCCACTTATTCAGTTCCTCAGTGAAGAATCATATATATCTGGAAAATACTCAGAATTCTATTATATATAGCCACTTACTAAGGGCCTCACTGAATAATGCACACCAGTAGAATTGTCTGGAGACTATTTGATAAGACCGTTCACCCAAAGACTCAGTGGAAAATGCAAAGCTGAAAAATAGTCAAGAGGACAGAGTCAGGAGACTATTTTATATGGTCACTCGATCAGAAACTGAATGAAGAATACACACCTTGGCAATAGTCAGAGTCCAGGTCATATGGCCACTCAATCACAACATTACCGAATAATGCACAATGGGGCAATAGTAAGGAGTCTATTTCATATGGCCTCTCATTCAGAGATTCAGTGTGTAATAAACAGCTGTGGAGGAGGGAGGACCTTATTGAAGGTAGCCCCAAATAAAGCAGCTGCGTGAATGATACACACATGTGTGAGAGTCAGGAGACTATTTGATATGGACACTCATACAGAACCTCTTCGAATATTGCACATGTGGGGAATAATCACTAGTCTATTTCATATGGTGATTAGTTTGGAGAGTCAAAAAATAATAAGCACCTGTGGAGTAATATGCGGTCTATTGTATACGACCACACTTCCAGTGTTTTAGTGAATAAAATGTATATCTGGTAAGACAGGAATCTCTTACACGTGGCCACTCATTCTGGGCATCTGTGTATAATGCTCCCCTCAGAAAGAGTCAAGGGTCTACTTCAAATGCCTACACATTCAGAGTCTCTGTAAGTAATGAACACCTGGGCAATACACTTGAGTCTCTTTTTTATGCCCACTTAGTCAGAGTCTCATTCAATAATACACCCCTGGTGAAGAGTTAAGGGTCTACTTCATGTAGACACTCATTAAGATCCTTAGTGAATAATTCACACTAGGGTAATAGTCGAGGATTTTCTATATGCCCACTCATTCTGTTCCTCCCTGAATGACACACTCCTGTGGAATTCTCAGGATTCTATTTCATACTACCATTCATTTAGGACCTTATTGAATAAATCACAATGTAGCTATAGTCAGGTGTCTATTTTGTCTGGCCTCTCATTCAAAGTTTCAGTGAATAATGAACTTCTTTGGAGTAATCAAGACACTGTTTAAGATAGCCATGAATTAAGTGCCTTCCTGAATAATACACCCCTGGGTGTTGGTCAGGAGTCTATCTCATATGAACTCTAATTCTGTGTAACACTGAGTAATACACACCTGGGGGAGTTTCAGGAGTCTATTTGGTATGGACACTCATACGGAAACTATTGGAATAATGCACACGTGGAGAATAATGAGGAGTCTATGTCATACGACTACTCATTCAGACAAACAGTGAATAACGCAAATGTGAAGTCATTAGAATTCTTTTTCATATGGCCCTGCTTTCATAGCCTCACTGAATATTACACACTTGTGATATAATCTGGAGTCTATATTTTATGACCAGTCATTCAGAGAAACCCTGAATAATTCACAACTGCGGAATAGTCAGAAGTCTCTTTCCTATGGCTACCCGTTGAGAGCCTCACTAAGTGTACACACCGAGATAAACAGTCAGGATTTTCTTGTATCTCCTTATTCAGAGTCTCACTGAATAATGCACACCTGTGGAATAGTCAGGAGACTTTTTCATGTGGCCTCTCATTCAATATGTCATTGAAAAATGTGGTGTAGTCAGGAGACTCTTTCATGTAGACACATATTCAGAGCCTCAGTGCATAAGACAGACCCGTGATATAGTAAGAAATCTAATTAGTATGACCACATCTTCTGAGGCTCACTGAATAATACACACCTGGGGAGTAATTTGGAGTCTATTTTCGATGGACATTCATTCAGAGCCTCGGTTAATAATGCAGACCTGTGGAGTAGTCAGGAGTCTCTTTCATTTGGACACACATTCATAGCCTCAGTGGATAATACGCACGTGTGGATTAATCAGGATTCCATTTTATATGGCCACTGACTCATAACCTCAATGAATAATGCACAAATGTAAAGTACTCAGCAGTTTATTTTATATAGCTGCTCATTCAGTGATTCACGGAATAATAAAAATATTTGAGATAGACAGCCTTTTGTTTCATGTTGTCATACAAAAAAGCCTCACTGAGTGGCAAACACCAGGGGAAGTGTTAGGAGTGTACTTTACATAGCCTCTCATTTACAGCCTAAGGGAATAAGGCACATTTGTGGAATACACACTATTCTGTTTTATATGGCCACAAAATCAAAGCCTGTGTCAGTAATACACAACTTTGGAATAGACACTAGTCTATTATATATGCCCAAATATTTAGAGTCAGAGTCAATAATACAGGCCTGTAGACTACTCAGGAAACAATTTCCTATGGCCAAAGTTTCAGAGCCTCAGTGAATAATAAATACCTGAGGAATACTCTGGACGCTGTTACATGTTGCATTTCTTCAGAGGTTCATTGAGTAAAGAACACCTGTATTGTAGTCAGAATTCTATTACAAATAGCCACATACTCAGAGCCTAACTGAATAATAGACACCTTGGGGAAGTCAGTATTCTGTTTTGTATAGCCAGTCATTTACAGCTGAATTTAAAAACTCACACCTGAGTAGTATATAAAAGTCTCTATTATATGGCCACTCATTCAGAACCTCACAGAATAATACAGACGTATGGAAATGTAAGGAGTGCACTTGACATGGCCACTTATTCAGTTCCTCAGTGAAGAATCATATATATCTGGAAAATACTCAGGATTCTATTATAAATAGCCACTTATTAAGGGCCTCACTGAATAATGCACAGCTGGAGAAATCTCTGGAGACTATTTGATAAGACCCTTCACCCAGCGACTCAGTGGAAAATGCAGAGCTGAGAAATAGTCAAGAGGACGAAGTAAGGAGTCTATTTTATGTGGTCACTCATTCAGAAACTGACTGAAGAGTACACACCTTGGTAATAGTCAGAGTCCAGGTCATATGGTGACTCAATCACAGCCTTACCGAATAATGCACAATGGGCAATAGTAAGGAGTCTATATCCTATGGCCTCTCATTCAGAGCGTCAGTGCATAATAAACAGCTGTGGAGTAGGGAGGACCCTATTGAAGGTAGCCCCAAATAAACCAGCTCCGTGAATGATACACACATGTGTCTGAGTCAGGAGATTATTTGATATGGACACTCATACAGAACCTCTTCGAATATTGCACATGTGGGGAATAATCCCTACTATATTTCATATGGTGGTTCGTTTGGAGAGTCAAAAAATAATGCGCAGCTGTGTAGTAAAATGCGGTCTATTTCATAAGGCCACACTTTCAGTGTTTTAGTGAATAACATGTATATTTGATAAGTCAGGAATCTCTTTCTCTTGGCCACTCATTCTGGGCGTCTGTGAATAATACTCCCCTCAGAAACATTCAGGGGTCTACTTCAAATGACTACACATTCAGAGTCTCTGTAAGTAATGTACACCTGGGCAATACACCTGAGTCTCTCTTTTATGCCCACTTAGTCAGAGTCTCATTCAATAATACACACCTGGTGAAGAGTTAAGAGTCTACTTCATGTAGACACTCATTAAGATTTTTAGTGAATAATCCACAGTAGGGTAATAGTCGAGCATTTTCTATATGGCCATTCATTCTGTGCCTCCCTGAATGATACACACCTTGGAATTATCAGGATTCTATTCCATACTACCATTCATTTCGAACCTTATTGAATAAATCACCATGGAGCCATAGTCAGGTGTCTATTTTGTATGGCCTCTCATTCAAAGATTCAGTGAATAATGAACTTCTATGGAGTAATCAGGACACTGTTTAAGATAGCCATGAATTACGTGCCTTCCTGAATGATACACACCTGGGTGGTGTTCAGGAGTCTATCTCATATGAACTCTAATTCTGCGTAACGCTGAGTAATACACACCTGGGGGAGTTTCAGGAGTCCATTTGGTATGAACACTCATACCGAACCTGTTGGAATAATGCACACATGGAGAATAATGAGGAGTCTATGTCATACGGCTACTCATTCCGACAAACAGTGAATAACGCACATGTGAAGTCATTAGAATTCTTTTTCATATGGCCCCTCTTTCGCATCCTCACTGAATATTACACACTTGTGTTATAGTCTGGAGTCTATATTTTATGGCTACTCATTCAGAGAATCACTGAATAATTCACAGCTAAGGAATAGTCAGAAGTCTCTTTCCTATGGCTACACGTTGAGAGCCTCACTAAGTGTACACACCTGGATAAACAATCAGGATTTACTTGTATCTTGTCATTCAGAGTCTCACTGAATAATGCACATCTGTGGAATAGTCAGGAGACCTCTTCATTTGGCCTCTCATTCAATGTGTCACTGAAAATTGTGGTGTAGTCAGGAGACTCTTTCATATGGACACATATTCAGAGCCTCACTGCATAAAAGAGACCCTTTATATAGTAAGAATTCTAATTAGTATGACCACATCTTCTGAGGCTCACTAAGAAATACACACATGGAGAGTAATTTGGAGACTATTTTTGATGGACATTCATTCAGAGCCTCGGTAAATAATGCAGACCTTTGGAGTAGTCAAGAGTCTTTTTTTAAAATTTTTATTTTATTATAGATTTTGGGGTACATGTGCAGAACGTGCAAGATAGTTGCATAGGTACACCCATGGCAGTGTGTTTTGCTGCCTTCCTTCCCTACACCCACACTAGGCATTCATCCCCAGGCTATCCCTCCCCAGCTCCCCCCTGCTGTCCCTCCCACATTGCCCCCAGTAGACCCCAGTGTGTAGTAGTCCCCCTCTCTATGTCCATGTGTTCTCATTTTTATCACCCACCTATGAGTGAGTATATGAGGTATTTCTTTTTCTGTTCTTCTGTCAGTTTGCTGGGAATGATTTCTCCCAATTCATCCATGTCCTTACAAAAAACACAAACTCATCATTTTTGATTGCTGCATAATATTCCATGGTGTATATGTGTCATATTTTCCCAGTCCAGTCTATCATCGTTGGGCATTTGGGTTGGTTCCAGTTGTTTGCTATTGTAAACAGTGCTACAATGAACATTCTGTGCATGTGTCCTTATAGTAGAACGATTTATATTCCTTTGGATATATACCCAGTAATGGGATTGCTGAGTCAAATGGAATTTCTATTTCTAGGTCCTTGAGGAATCGCCACACTGTCTTCCACAATGGTTGAACTAATTTAAACTCCCACCAACACTGTAAGAGTGTTCCTATTTCTCCACATCCTCTCCAAAATCTGCTGTCTCTAGATTTTTTAATTATCACCATTGTAACTGGCGTGAGATGGTATCTCAATGTGGTTTTGATTTGAATCTCTCTAATGACCAGTGATGATGAGCATTTTTTCACATGTTTGTTGGCCTCATGTATGTCTTCTTTTGTAAAGTGTCTGTTCATATTCTTTGCCCATTTATGAATGGGCTTGTTTGATTTTTTCTTGTAAATCTGTTAGAGTCTCTTTTATTTGGACACACATTCATAGCCTCACTGTTTAATATGCACTTGTGAATTAATCAGGATTCAATTTTATATGGCCACTGACTCGTAACCTCAATGAATAATGCACAAATGTAAAGAACTCCGCAGTTTATTTCATGTAGCTGCTCATTCAGTGATTTACTGAATAATAAAAATATTTGAGATAGACAGCCTCCTGATTTATATTGTCATACAAAAAGAGCCTCACTGAGTGACACAAACCAGGGGAAGTGTTAGGAGTGTACTTTACATAGCCTCTCATTTACAACCTAAGGGAATATTGCACATGTGTGGAATAGAAACTACTCTGTTTTATATGGCCACAAAATGAAAACCTGAGTCAGTATTACACAACTTTGGAATAGACATTAGTCTATTATATATGCCCAAATATTTAGAGTCAGAGTCTATAATACAGGCCTGTAGACTAGTCAGGAAAACATTTCATATGGCCAAAATTTTAGAGCCTCAGTGAATAGTAAATACCTGAGGAATTCTTCGGACACTGTTACATGTGGCATTTCTTCAGAGGTTCATTATGTAAAGAACATCTGTATTGTAGTCAGAATTCTATTTCATATAGCCACATACTCAGAGCCTAGCTGAATAACAGACACCTTGGGGAAGGCAGGATTCTGTTTGGTATAGCCACTCGTTTAGAGCCGAATGGAAAATCTCACGCCTGAGTAGTATATAAATGTCTCTATTATATGGCCACACATTCAGAGCCTCACAGAATAATACAGATGTATGGAAATGTGAGGAGTGTACTTGACATGGCCATTATTCAGTTCCTCAGTGAAGAATCATATATATCTGGAAAATACTCAGAATTCTATTATATATAGCCACTTATTAGGGGCCTCACTGAATAATTCACACCTTGAGAATTGTCTGGAGACTATTTGATAAGACTATTCACCCAAAGACTCAGTGGAAAATGCAGAGCTGAGAAATAGTCAAGAGGACAGAGTCAGGAGTTTATTTATGTGGTCACTCGTACAGAAACTGACTGTAGAATACACACCTTGGGAATAGTCAGAGTACAGGTTATATGGCCATTGAATCACAGCCTTACCGAATAATGCACAATAAGGCAATAGTAAGGAGTCTATTTAATATGGCCTCTCATTCACAGCTTCAATGCGTAATGAACAGCTGTGGAGGTTGGAGGACCCTATTGATTGTAGCCCCAAATAAAGCAGCTCCGTGAATGATACACACATGTGTGAGAGTCAGGAGACTATTTGATATGGACACTCATACAGAACCTCTTTGAATATTGCACATGTGGGGAAAAATCACTAGTATATTTCATATGGTGGTTCATTTGGAGGGTCAAAAAATAACGCGCACCTGTACAGTAAAATGTGGTCTATTTCATAAGGCCACACTTTCAGTGTTTTAGTGAATAAAATGTTTATCTTATAAGTCAGGAATCTCTTTCACATGGCCACTCGTTCTGGGCGTCTGTAAATAATACCTTCGTCAGAAACAGTCAAGGGTCTACTTAGAATGCCTACACATTCAGAGTCTCTGAAAGTAATGAACACCTGGGCAATACACCTGAGTCTCTTTTTTATGCCCACTTAGTCAGAGTCTCATTCAATAATATACACCTGGGGAAGCTTAATGGTCTACTTCATGTAGACACTCATTTTGATCCTCAGTGAATAATCCACACCAGGGTAATAGTCGAGCATTTTTATATTGCCACTCATTCTGTGCCTCCCTGAATGATACACACCTGGGGAATTCTCAGGATTCTGTTTCATACTACCACTCATTTAGAACTTTATTGAATACTTCACAATTGAGCAATATTCAAGGGTCTATTTTGTATGGCCTCTCATTCAAAGTTTCAGTGAATAATGAACTTCTATGGAGTAATCAGGACACTGTTTAAGATAGAAATGAATTAAGTGCCTTCCTGAATAATACACACCTGTGTGGTGGTCAGGAGTCTATCTCATATGAACTATAATTCTGTCTAACGCTGAGGATTACACACCTGGGTGAGTTTCAGGAGTCTATTTGGTATAAACACTCATACGAAAACTGTTGGAATAATGCACACATGGAGAATAATGAGGAGTCTATGTTATACAGCTACTCCTTCAGACAAACAGTGAATAACACACATGTGAAGTCGTTAGAATTCTGTTTCATATGGCTCCTCTTTCACAGCCTCACTGAACATTACACACTTGTGATATAGACTGGAGTCTATATTTTATGGCCACTCATTCAGAGAATCACCGAATAATTCACACCTGTGAAATAGTCAAAAGTCTCTTTCCTGTGGCTACCCGTTTAGAGCCTCACTAAGTGTACACACCTGGATAAATAGTCAGGATTTACTTGTATCTTGTCATTCAGAGTCTCACTGAATAATGCACACCTGTGGAATAGTCAGGAGACTTTTTCATGTGGCCTCTCATTCGATGTGTCTTTGAGAAATGTGGTGTAGTCAGGAGACTCTTTCATGTAGACACATATTCAGAGCCTCAGTGCATAAGCAGACCCTTGATATAGTAAGAAATCTAATTAGTATGACCACATCTTCTGAGACTCACTGAATAATACACACCTGGAAAGTAATTTGCAGTCCATTTTTATGAACATTCATTCAGAGCCTCGGTAAATAATGCAGATCTGTGGAGTAGTCAGGACTCTCTTTCATTTGGACACAAATTCATAGCCTCAGTGTATAATATGCACATTTGGATTAATCAGGATTCCATTTTATATGGCCACTGACTCGTAACCTCAATCAATAATGCACAAATGTAAAGAACTCCGCAGTTTATTTCATATAGCTGCTCATTCAGTGATTCACTGAATAATAAAAATATTTGAGATAGACAGCCTCCTGTTTCATATTTTCATACAAAAAAAGCCTCACTGAGTGACACAAACCTGCGGAAGTGTTAGGATTGTACTATACATAGCCTCTCATTTACAGCCTAAGGGAATAATGCACATGTGTGGAATAGACACTACTCTGTTTTATATGGTCACAAAATCAAAGCCTGCGTCAGTAATACACAACTTTGGAATAGTCAGTTGTCTATTATATATGCCCAAATATTTAGGGTCAGAGTCAATAATACAGACCTGTTGACTAGACAGGAAACAATTTTCTATAGCCAAAGTTTTAGAGCCTCAGTGAATAATAAATACCTGAGGAATCCTCTGGACGCTGTTACATGTGGCATTTCTTCAGAGGTTCATTGAGTAAAGAACACCTGTATTGTAGTCAGAATTCTATTTTATATAGCTACATGCTCAGAGTCTAACTGAATAACAGACACCTTGGGGAAGGCAGATTTCTGTTTCATATAGCCACTCATTTACAGCCGAATGTAAAAACTCACGCCTGAGTAGTATATAAAATTCTCTATTATATTGCCACTCATTCAGAGCCTAACAGAATAATACAGATGTATGGAAATGTGAGGAGTGTACTTGACATGGCCACTTATTCAGTTCCTCAGTGAAGAATCATATATATCTGGAAAATACTCAGGATTCTTTTATATATAGCAACTTATTAAGGGCCTCACTGAACAATGCACATTTGGAGAATTGTCTGGAAAATATTTGATAAGACCATTCACTCAAAGACTCAGTCGAAAATGCAGAGCTGAGAAATAGTCAAGAGAACGGAGTCAGGAGTCTATTTTATGTGGTCACTCATTCAGAAACTGACTGAAGAATACACACCTCTTGAATAGTCAGAGTCCAGGTCATATGGCAACTCAATCACAGCATTACCGAATAATGCACAATGGATCAATAGTAAGGAATCTATTTCATATGGCCTCTCATTCAGAGCTTCAGTGCCTAATAAACAGCTGTGGAGGAGGGAGGACCCTTTTGATGGTAGCCCCAAATAAAGCAGCTCCGTGAATGATACACACATGTGTGAGAGTCAGGAGACTATTTGATATGGACACTCATACAGAACCTCCTCAAATATTGCATATGTGGGGAATAATATCTAGTCAATTTCATATGGTGGTTTATTTGGAGAGTCAAAAAATAACAAGCCCCTGTGTAGTAAAATGCGTTCTATTTCATAAGGTCACACTTTCAGTGTTTTAGTGAATAACACGTATATCTGATAAGTCAGGAATCTCTTTCACATGGCCACTCGTTCTGGGCATCTGTGAATAATACTCCCCTCAGAAACATTCAAGGGTCTACTTCAAATGCCTATGCATTCAGAGTCTCTGTAAGTAATGAACACCTGGGCAATAAACCTGAGTCTCTTTTTATGCCCACTTAGCCAGAGTCTCATTCAATAATACACACCTCGGGAAGAGGTAAGTGTCTACTTCATGAAGCCACCCATTTAGATCCTCATTGAATAATCCACCATAGGTTAATAGTCAAGCATTTTTTATATGACCACTCATTGTGTGTCTCTCTGAATGATGCACACCTGTGGAATTCTCAGGATTCAATTCATACTACCAGTCATTTAGAACCTTATTGAATAATTCTCAATCAAGCAATAGTCAGGTGTGTATTTTGTATGGCCTCTCATTCAATGTTTCAGTGAATAATGAACTTCTATGGAGTAATCAGGACACAGTTTATAATAGCCATGAATACAGTGCCTTCCTGAATTACACACACCTGGATGGTAGTCAAGAGTCTATTTCATATGAACTCTAATTCTGTGTAAGGCTGAGTAATACAAACCTATGGGAGTTTCAGGAGTCTATTGGGTATAAATACTCATACCGAACCAGTTGGAATAATGCACACATGGAGAATTATGAGGTATCCATGTCATAGCACTACTCATTCTGACAAACAGTGAATTACGCAGATGTGTAGTCATTAGAATTCTGTTTCATATGGCCTCTCTATCACAGCCTCACTGAATATTACACACTTGTGATATAGTCTGGAGTCTATATTTTATGGCCACTCATTCAGAGAATCTCTAAATAATTCACACCTGGAATACTCAGAAGTCTCTTTCCTATGGCTACCCGTTGAGAGCCTCACTAAATGTACACACCTGGATAAATAGTCAGGATTTACTTTTATCTCCTCATTCAGAGTCTCACTTAATAATGCACACCTGTGGAATAGTCAGGAGACTTTTTCATGTGGCTTCTCATTCAATGTGTCATTGAAGAATGTGGTGTAGTCAGGAGACTCTTTCATGTAGACACATATTCAGAGCCTCAGTGATTAAGACAGACCCTTGATATCGTAAGAAATCTACGTAGTATGTCCACATCTTCTGAGGCTCACTGAATAATACTCACCTGGATAATAATTTGGAGTCTATTTTCGATGGACATTCATTCAGAGCCTCAGTAAAAATGCAGACCTGTGGAGCAGCCAGGAGTCTATTTCATTTTAAAACACATTCATAGCCTCAGTGGATAATATGCACGTGTGGATTAATCAGGATTACATTTTATATGGCCACTGACTCGTAACCTTAATGAATAATGCACAAATGTAAAGTACTCATCAGTCTATTTCTTATAGCCATTCATTCAGAGATTCACTGAATAATAAAAATATTTGAGACAGACAGCCTCCTGTTTCATATGATCATAGAAAAAGAACCTCAGTGAGTGACGCACACCTGGGGAAGTGTTAGGAGTGTACTTTATATAGCCTCTCAGTTACAGCCTAAGTTAATTATTCACACGTGAGGAATAGAAACTAGTCTCTTTTATATGGACACAAAATCAAAGCCTGAGTCAGTAATACACAACTTTGGAATAGCCTCTAGTCTATTCCGTATGCCCAAATATTTAGAGTCAGTGTCAATAATATATGCCTGTAGACTATTCAGGAAACAGTTTAATATGGCCAAAGTTTCAGAGCGTCAATGAATAATAAATACCTGAGGAATACTCTGGACGCTATTACATGTGGAATTTCTTCAGAGTTTCATTGTGTAAAGAACACCTGTATTGTAGTCAGAATTCTATTTCATATAGCCACATACTCAGACCCTAACTCTATAACAGACACCTTGAAAAAGTCAGGATTCTATTTTGTATAGCCACTCATTTACAGCCGAATGTAAAAACTCGCGCCTGAGTAGTATATAGGAGTCTCTATTTTATGGCCACTCATTCAGAGCCTCACAGACTAATACAGACGTATGGAAATGCCAGGAGTGTACTTGACATGGCCACTTATTCAGTTCCTCAGTGACAAATGATATGTATCTGGAAAATACTCAGGATTCTACCATATATAGCCACTTATTAAGAGACACACTGAATAATGCACACCTGGAGAATTGTCTGGAGACTATTTGATACGACCATTCACCCAGTGACTCAGTAGAAATTGCAGAGCTGAAAAATAGACCAGAGGACAGAGTCAGGAGTCTATTTTATATGGTCACTCGTTCAGAAACTGATTGAAGAATACACACCTTGGGAACAGTCAGAGTCCAGGTCATATGGCCACTCAATCACAGCATTACAAAATAATGCACAATGGGGCAATAGTAAGTATTTTATTTTATATGGCCTCTCATTCAGAGATTCAGTGCGTAATAAACAGCTGTGGAGGAGTGAGGACCCTATTGAAGGTATCCCAAAATTAAGCAGCTCCGTGTATGATACACACATGTGTAAGAGTCATGAGACTACTTGATATGGACACACATACAGAACCACTTTGAATATTGCACATGTGATGAATAATCACTAGTCCATTTCATATGGTGGTTCGTTTGGAGTGTCCAAAAATAACACACACCTGTGGAGTAAACTGCAGTCTATTTCATAAGGCCACTCTTTTAGTGTTTTTTCAGAATAACATGTATATCTGATACGTTAGGAATCTCTTTCACGTGGCCACTCGTTCTGGGCCTCTGTGAATAATACTTGCCTCAGAAACAGTCAAGGGTCTACTTCAAATGCCTACACATTCAGAGTCTCTGTAGGTAATGAACACCTGGGCAATACACCTGAGTCTCTTTTTTATGCCCACTGGGTCAGAGTCTCATTCAATAATACACACCCGGGGAAGAGGTGAGTCTACTTTATGTAGCCACTCATTTATATCCTCAGTGAATAATCGACACCAGGTTAATATTTGAGCATTTTTATATGTCCACTCATTCTGTGCCTCCCTGAATGATACACACCTAGGGAATCCTCAGGATTCTATTTCATACTACCACTCGTTTAGATCCTTATTGTATAATTTACAATGGAGCAATAGTCAGGTGTCTATATTGTATGGTCTCTCATTCAAAGATTCAGTGAATAATGAACTTCTATGGAGTAATCAGAACACTGTTTTAGATAGCCATGAATTAGGAGCCTTTCTAAATGATACACACCTGGGTGGTAATCAAGAGTGTATTTCATATGAACTTTTATTCTGTGTAAAGCTGAGTAATACACAGAACCTCTTTAAATATTGCACATGTCCATTTAATATGGTCGTTCGTTTGTAGAGTCAAAAAATAACATGGGAGAGGGGTGATACACACAGGAGAGTGGAAAGAACACACGAGACAGTGGGTACACAAAGAATAGAAGAAGATACACAAAGGAGATGGTGATACACACAGGAGAGTAGGGGATACACAGAGAAAAGAGGAGGATACACACAAGAGAGAGTAGAATAAACACAGGAGAAAGAAATACACACAGGAGAGAGGAGCATACACACAAGAGAGGGTGATACACACAGGAGAAAGAAGAATAAACACAAGAGAGGAAGATACACACAGAACGGGGGAAACACACAGGAGAGAGAAGGGTACACACAGTATAAAAAACGATACACACAGCAGAAAGGAGGATACACACAGAAAAGAGAGGATACACAGAAGAGAGAGGAAAATACACACAGGAGAGAGAAAGTATACACAATAAATGGAGGGGTTACACATAGAAGAGGGGGATACACAGAAGAGAGAGGGGGATACAAACTGGAGAGAGGGGGGCTACACACAGGTAAGAGGGGAAATACAAAATAAAGAGAGGGTTGATATACACAGGAGAGAAAAATAATACACACAGAAAAGAGGAGGATACATACAGGAGAAAAAAGGACACACACTGGAGAGAGAAGAATACACACAGGAGATAAGACTACACACAGGAGTGAGGAGAATTCACACAGAAAAAAATAGAATTCCAACAGAAGACAAGAGAATACACACAAATGAGAAAAGGATACACACGGTAGACAGAAAAATACACACTGGAGGGAGGATACACACAAAAGGGAGGGGGTTACACATAGGAGAGAGGGGATACACAAAGGAGAGAGGGAAACACAAACTGGAGAGAGGGGGATACACACAGGAGAGAGGAAATACACACACAAAAAGAGGAGATATAATACAGGAGAAAAAAGATACACAGGAGAAAGAAGGATACACACAGGAGAAAGGAGGATACACACAGGAGAAAGGAGGATACACACTGAGAGAGAAGGGTACACAAAGGAGAGGAATACACACAGAGTGAGGAGGATTCACACAGGAAAAAAAAGATACACACAGACAGGAGGATACACACAAAAAGAGGGATACACATAGAAAGAATACACACAGGAGAGAAGGATACAAACAGGAGAGGAAGATACAAACAGAAAAGATGAGGATATACACAGGAGAATAAGGATACACACAGAGAGAGATGGATACACACAGGAGAGAAGAATACACACAGCAGAGAGGATACACACAGAGAGGGAATACACACAGGAGTGAGAATACCACAGGAGAGAAGGAATGCACACAGGAGAGAGTGGATACACAAAAGTGGGGATACACACAAAAAGACAGGATACACAGGAGAGAGGAAACACACGGAGAGTGGTGATCCACACAGGATTTTTGAGGGTTAACACAGCAGAGAGAAGGTACACACAGAAGAAAACAGGATACACAAGGAAAAAGGGATACAGACAGAAGAATAGGAATAACACAGAGAGAAGGAGGATACAAACAGGAGAGAGGATAACACAGAGGAAAGAGGATACACACAGGAGAGAGGGGAGACACAGGAGAAAACAGGATACACACAGAGAGAGGAAGATACACAAAATAGAAAGGATACAAAGGAGAAGGATACACACAGAGAGAAGGATACACAAAAAAAGGGAGGGTACACAGGAGAAAAAGGGATAAACAGGAGAGAGAAGAATACACAGGAGAGAGGATACACAGGAGAGAAGGATACACACAAGAGAGAGGAGGATGCACACAAAAGAGAGGAGGAGACACACAGGAGGAAAAAGGATACACGGAGGAGAGAGGAGGGTAAACACAGTATAGAATGGGATACACACAGAAGAGAGGAGGATACAGGCAGGAGAAAGGAGGATACACACACAAAATAAAAAGATACACACAGGCGAAAGGAGAATGCACAGAGAAGAGAGGAGGATACAAACAGGAGACTGGGTGATACACACAAAGAAGAAAGAGATACTAACAAAGGGAAGGAAATAAACACAGGAGAAAGGAAGATACACACAGGAGAGAGGAGGATACACACAGGAGAAAGGAGGATAAACAAAGAAGAGGAGAATACACACACAGAGAGAATACACACAGGGGGAAGATAAACACAGAAGAGGGGACACACAAGAGAGAGAGGATACACACAAGAGAGGTATACACACAGGAAAGATGGGCTTATGCACAGAAAAGAGGAGGATACACACAGGAGAAAGGGTGAATACACAAAAAAGCGAGGGGGATACACACAGGAGAGTGAAGCATACACACAGGAGGGAGGGTAATACACACAGGAGAGAGGGGGACACACACAGAGAAAAAAGGATAATACAAAAGAGAGGATACATACAAAAGAGAAGGATACAGACAGGAGAGGAGGATACACGCAGAAGATTGGAGGATACACACAGGAGAGAGGAGGATAAACACAGGAGAGGGGAAGATACACGCAGGAGAGAGGAGGATACTCACAAGAGAGGAAAAATATACACAGGAGAGAGAAGGATACACACAGGAGTGGCGTGATACACACAGGAGAGAGGAAGGTACACGCAGTAGAAAGTTGAATACACACAGGGGAAAGGAGGATACACAAAAAAGAGGGTGATACACACAGGAAGGAAGGGAATAATCCGAGGAGAGAGAAAGATACACAAAGGCGAGAGGAGGATACACACAGGAGGGAGAACACAAACAGAAAAGAGGACCATAAACACAGGAGAGGGGAATACACACAAGAGAAAGAAAAATACACACAAAAGAGAGTAGGATACACACAGGACAGAAAGATACACAAAGGAAAGTGAGGCGTACACACAAGAGAAAGGAGAATAAACACAGGAGAGAGGGGATACACACAAGAGAGAGGAAGATACAAACTGAAGAGAGGGAAGATACACACAGGAGAGAGGGTGGAAACACACAGGAGAGAGGAGGATACACAAGAGAGGAAAATATACAGGAGAGAGGATACACACAGGAGTGGCGATACACACAGGAGAGAGAAGGTACACAGTAGAAAGGAATACACACAGGAAAGGAGGATACACAAAAGAGGGGATACACACAGGAAGGAAGGAATACACACAGGAGAGAGAAAGATACACAAGGAGAGGAGGATACACAGGAGGAGAACACAAACAGAAAAGAGGACCATAAACACAGGAGAGGGAGATACACAAGAGAAAGAAAATACACACAAGAGAGAGGATACACACAGGACAGAAAGATACACAAAGGAAAGTGAGGGATACACACAGAGAGAGGAGAATACACAGGAGAGAGGATACACACAGAGAGAGGAAGATAAAAACTGAAGAGAGGAAGATACACACAGAGAGAGGGTGGAACACACAGGAGAGAGGGATGATACACACAGGAGAGAAAAAAGATACACACAGAAGAGAGGAAGATACACACAGGAGAAAAAAGATACACAATGGTTAGAGAAAGATACACACAGGAGTGAAAAGGAAACACACAAGAAAAAAACACACAGAATAGAGAAGGATACACACAAATGACGGAAGGATACACATGGTAGACAGAAAGATACACACAGGAGAAAGAAGAATACACAGAGAAGAAAGGTGATACACACAGGAAAGATGAGGGTTCACATAGAAGAAACGAGGATACATACAGGAGAGAGAATAATACACACAGGAGAGAGGAGTATACACACAGCAGAGAGGAGGATACACACTGGAGAGAGGGGATACACAGGAGTGAGAAAGATCCACAAAGGACAGAAGGGAATGCAAACAGGAGAGAGGTGGATACACAGAGAAGTGGGGCATATACACAGCAAAGAGGAGGATTAACGCAGGAGAGAGAAAAATACACGCAGGAGAGGGGGGATACACACAAGAGAGAGGGGGATACACACAGGAGAGAGGTGGGATACACATGGAGAGTGGTGATACACACAGGACAGTGGAGGGTACACACAAAAGAGAGGGTGTATATACAGGAAAGAAGAGCATACAAAATGGAGAAAGGGATACACACAGAAGAGTAGGGAATAAACAGAGGAGAGAGGAGGATACACACAGGAGAGAGGAGGATAAACACAGGAGAGGGGGATACACACAGGAGAGAGGGACATACACACAGGAGAGGGCGATACACACAGAAGAGAGGGGCATAGACACAAAAGAAAGGAGGATACACACAGCAGAGAGGAGGATACACACAGATGAGAGGGGGGATACACACAGGAGGGAGTGGAGATACACAAAGGAGAGAATGGGATACACACAGGAGAGAGGGGGTTACACACAGGAGAAAAGAGGGATATGCACAGGAGAGAGAATTGATAACCACAGGAGAGAGAAGGATACACACAGGAGAGAAAAGAATACACACAGGAGAGAGGAGAATGCACACAGGAGAGAGAAGGATACGAACAGGAGAGAGGAGGATACACGCAGAAGAGAGGAGGATACACACAGGAGAATGGAGGATACACAGAAAAGAGAGGAGGATACACACAGGAGAGAGAGAAATACAGGAGAGAAGAGCATACACACAGAAGAGGGGTGATACACACAGGAGAGAAAAGTGTACACATAGGAGAAAAAAGAATACAAACAGAAGTCAGAAAGATACACAAAGGAGAGGGGGATACACAGAAAAGAGGAAGAGACACCGATGAAAAAGGGTACACAGAGGAGAAAGGAGGATACACACAGGAGAGGGGAATAACAACAGGAAAGAGGGGCATACACGCAGGATAGGAAGATACACACAGGAGAAAAAAGGATAAACACAGGAAAGAAAAAGATACACAGGAGAGGGGATACACACACAAAAGAGGAGAAACAGAAGAAAGAA
>JAKFGQ010000146.1:0-49661 GCA_021498475.1 Saguinus midas | reverse complement strand
GCCCCCCACTGTCCCTCCCCCATTCCCCCCAATAGACCCCAGTGTGTAGTAGACTGCCTCTCTGTATCCATGTGTTCTGATTTTTCTCACCCACATATGAGTGAGTATATGCGGTATTTCTTTTTCTGTTCTTGTGTCAGTTTGCTGAGAATGATGTTCTCCAGATTCATCCATGTCCTTACAAAGGACACAAACTCATCATTTTTGATTGCTGCATAATATTCCATGGTGTATATGTGCCACATTTTCCCAGTCCAGTCTATCATCATTGGGCATTTGGGTTGGTTCCAGTTCTTTGCTATTGTAAACAGTGCTGCAATGAGCATTCGTGTGCATGTGTCCTTATAGTAGAACGATTTAGAGTCCTTTGGATATATACCCAGTAATGGGATTGCTGGGTCAAATGGAATTTCTATTTTTAGGTCCTTGTGGAATCGCCACACTGTCTTCCACAATGGTTGAACTAATTTACACTCCCACCAACAGTGTAAGAGTGTTTCTATTTCTGCACATTCTCTCCAGCAACTGCTGTCTCCAGATATTTTAATGATCGCCTTTCTAACTGGCGTGAGATGGTATCTCAATGTGGTTTTGATTTGCATCTCTCTAATGACCAGTGATAATGAGCATTTTTTCATATGTTTGTTGGCCTCATGTATGTCTTCTTTTGTAAAGTGTCTGTTCATATCCTTTGCCCATTTTTGAATGGGCTTGTTTGTTTTTTTGTGTGTAAAGCTGTTTGAGTTCTTTGTAAATTCTGGATATCAGCCCTTTGTCAGATGTGTAAACTGCAAAGATTTTTTCCCATTCTGATGGTTGCTGATTCACTCTAGTGACTGTTTCTTTTGCTGTGCAGAAGCTGTGGAGTTTGATTAGGTCCCATTTGTCTATTTTGGCTTTTGTTGCCAATGCTTTTGGTGTTTTATTCATGAAGTCCTTGCCTACTCCTATGTCCTAAATGGTTTTTATTTTTTAATCTTTTGTATTTTTGGATATGAAATGGGTCCGGATATAGTATACCGTTAGATTTTTTTCTATCTCTGTCACTCAGGCTGGAGTGCGGTGGCACAATCTCAGCTCACTATAGCCTCTGCCTCCCAGTTTCAAGCAATTCTCCCACCTCAACCTGAGTAGCTGGGATTACAGGCACAAAGCACCATGCCTGATTTTCTTTTTTTAAGTACAGACTGGGTTTCACCACACTGAGGAGGCTGGCCTTGAACTCCTGGCCTCAAGTGGAACTCCTGGATTACAGGTGAGAACCACCAAGTCCAGATTTTATTCTATTTTTTTTTTTTAGAGAGGACAGTTAGAAGGTGTTAATTTAAAAAAAAAATACAAGATAGAAGAGAAAAAGATTTTTTTTTAGGAAAAGAGAGGAAGAAAAAAAAGGGAGAGAGAACAAGAATATTACTTTTAATGGGCATTAATAATGGCTGATCATTATTTTGTATATTTAAAGTGGAGAATGTATATTTTATTTATCTAAAGTGGAGAGCTATACAAGTGCTTATTAAGGTTACTTGTTTCTGATCTCAGTTCAGATTCTAGATATCCTTTTTTTTAATTTTTATTGCATTATAGGTGTTGGGGTACATGTGCAGAACGTGCAAGATAGTTGCATAGGTACACACATGGCAGTGTGTTTTGCTGCCTTCCTCCCCTTCACCTACACTTGGCATTCATCCCCAGGCTATCCCCCACGACCCCCCCGCTGTCCCTACCCCATTTCCCCCAACAGTCCCCAGTGTATAGTAGACAGCCTCTCTGTGTCCATGTTTTCTCATTTTTCTCACCCACCTATGAGTGAGTATATGCAGTATTTCTTTTTCTGTTCTTGTGTCAGTTTGCTGAGAATGATGTTCTCCAGATTCATTCATGTTCTTACAAAGGACACAAACTCATCATTTTTTTATTGCTGCATAATATTCCATGGTGTATATGTGCCACATTTTCCCAGTCCAGTCTATCATCGATGGGCATTTGGGTTGGTTCCAGTTCTTTGCTATTGTAAACAGTGCTGCAATGAGCATTCGTGTGCATGTGTCCTTATAGTAGAACGATTTAGAGTCCTTTGGATATATACCCAGTAATGGGATTGCTGGGTCAAATGGAATTTCTATTTTTAGGTCCTTGTGGAATCGCCACACTGTCTTCCACAATGGTTGAACTAATTTACACTCCCACCAACAGTGTAAGAGTGTTCCTATTTCTCCACATCCTTTCCAGCATCTGCTGTCTCCAGATTTTTAATGATCGCCTTTCTAACTGGCGTGAGATGGTATCTCAATGTGGTTTTGATTTGCATCTCTAATGACCAGTGATAATGAGCACTTTTTCATATGTTTGTTGGCCTCATGTATGTCTTCTTTTGTAAAGTTTCTGAGCATTCCTATACACCAATAACAGACTTAAAGAGAACCAAATTAAGAACAAACTGCCATTCACAATTGCTACAAAGAAAATAAAATACCTAGGAATACAACTTACTAGGAATGTAAGGGACCTCTTGAAGGAAAACTACAAACAACTGCTCAACGAAATAAGAGAGGACACAAACAGATGGAGAAACATTTCATGTTCGTGGTTAGAAAGAATCAATACTGTGAAAATGGCTATACTGCCCAAAGTAATTTACACATTCAATGCTATTCCCATCAAACTACCATTGAATTTCTTCACAGAACTGGAAAAAACCACCATGAATTTCATATGGAACCAAAAGAAAGTCCGCATAGCCAAGTCAATTCTAAGCAAAAAGAACACAGCGGGAGGCATCACGCTACCAGACTTCAAACTATACTACAAGGCTACAGTAATCAAAACAGCATGGTACGGGTACCAAAACAGAGATATAGACCAATGGAACAGAACAGAAGCATCGGAGGCAACACAACATATCTACAACCATATTATCTTTGATAAACCAGACAAAAACAGGCAATGGGGAAAGGATTCCCTATTTAATAAATGATGGGAAAACTGGCTAGCCATGTGCAGAAAGCAGAAACTGCACCCCTTCCTGACACCTTACACTAAAATTAACTCCAGATGGATTAAAGACTTAAACGTAAGACCTGACACCATAAAAACCCTAGAAGAAAATCTAGGCAAAACCGTTCAGGACATAGGAGTAGGCAAGGACTTCATGAACAAAACACCAAAAGCATTGGCAGCAAAAGCCAAAATAGACAAATGGGACCTAATCAAACTCCACAGCTTCTGCACGGCAAAAGAAACAGTCACTAGAGTGAATCGGCAATCATCAGAATGGGAAAAAATCTTTGCAGTTTACACATCTGACAAAGGGCTGTTATCCAGAATTTACAAAGAACTCAAACAGATTTACAGAAAAAAACAAACAAGCCCATTCAAAAATGGGTAGATATCCTTATTAATTTTCTGTTTCGTTGAGTCTGAATCTCTTTATGGGTCTTATGTATCTTGGTGTTAGGATGTATTGATCCTTATACCACTGTATCTTTGTTGGTTTGAAATCTGTTTTATCAAATGCATGAATTGCAACTCCTTATTGTTTATTTGTTTTTGTTCTCTATTTGGTTGGTAAATCTTTCTCCAATCCTTTGTTTTTAGTCTGTGTATCTTTGGATATAAAATGGGTCTGGATATAGTACACCGTTAGGTATTGGCTGTATCTTTTAATTAGAAAATTTAATCAATTTCAATTTAAGATTACTGCCATTTGATGTTAACTGGCTATTTTATCCATTTGTTGATGTAAATTCTTCTTTCTGCTGATATTCTTTACTTTTTGGTATATTTTTAGAAAGGCTAATACTGGTTGTTCCTTTCTGTTCATAATGCTTCTTTCAGAAGTTTTCGTAAAGCAGGCCTGGTGGTAATAAAATCTCTGAGTACTTGCTTGTTCATAAAAGATTTTAATTTTCCTTCAATTGTGAAGCTTAGTTTGGCCGGATATGAAATTCTGGGCTGAAAGTTCTGTTCTTTAAGGATGTTAAATATCGGCCCCCAGTCTCTTCTGGCTTGTAGGGTTTCTGCTGAGAGATCTGCTGTAAGACTGATAGGCTTCCCTTTGTGGGTAACCTGACCTTTCTCTCTGGCTGCCCTTAGTATTTTCTCCTTTGTTTCAACCCTGGTGAATCTAATGATTATGTGTCTTGGGGTTGCTCTTCTTAAGGAATATCTTTGTGGTTTTCTCTGTATTACCTGAGGTTGAATGGTATCCTGCTTTGCTAAATTGGGAAAATTCTCCTGGATAATATCCTGAAGAGTATTTTCCAGCTGGAATTCATTCTCTCCATCACATTCAGGTACACCTATCAAACGTAGATTAGGTCTTTTCACATAGTCCCATAATTCTTGGAGACCTTGCTCATTTCTTTTTATTCCTTTTTCTCTATTCTTATCTTCTCGTTCCATTTCATTAAGTCGGTCTTCGACCTCTGATATCCTTTCTTCTGCTTGATCAATTCAGCTATTCAAACTTGTGCATATTTCACTAAGTTCTCGTGTTGTATTTTTCAACTCCATTAGTTCATTTATATTTCTCTCTATATTGTCGATTCTTTGTAACATTTCGTCTAATCTTTTTTCAAAGTTCTTAGTTTCTTTACATTGGGTTAGAACAAGTTGTTTCAATTCCCAGAGGATTTTTACCATCCACCTTCTAAAGCCTCCCTCAGATACTGGAACATAGTCCTCTTCCATTAGGGCTTGTTCCATTGCTGATGAGGAATTACTATCCCCTGTAGAAGGAGAGGGGTTCTGACTTTCAGGTTTCTCGTTTTTTTTAGGCTGCTTTTTTCCCTTTATTGTGTATTTATCAATCTGATGTCTTTACAATTAGCGCCTTTCTGATTAAGTTCCTGAGAGGATGTCCAATTTATTGATTCCCAGTGCTGGAATCTGAGCAACCCACTGCACCGGCCAAAACAACAGCGATAAGACTGATGGTGCTCTCCTGCCTGGGAATCTCCTGTCTGGCTTCCTTCTTGAGTCCGCAACAAGCGGCTCTGCCTTCCCGGAGCTCCAAACACCAGTCAGTAGGGGAACCAGTCCCGCTCACTGTGCACAAAGAGCTGCCGCGCCGAGGCGATGACAAAACCGCTGTGCCGGCCACAGAAGCCTCGCTGGCGACCCGCGGGGCTCCTCCACTGGAAATCTTCTGGTCCGTGGGCGACGAAAATTTCTCTTAAAATGTGGAATCGCCACACTGTCTTCCACAATGGTTGAACTAATTTACACTCCCACCAACAGTGTAAGAGTGTTTCTATTTCTGCACATTCTCTCCAGCAACTGCTGTCTCCAGATTTTTTAATGATCGCCATTCTAACTGGTGTGAGATGATATCTCAATGTGGTTTTGATTTGCATCTCTCTAATGACCAATTATGATGAGCACTTTTTCATATGTTTGTTGGCCTCATGTATGTCTTCTTTTGTAAAGTTTCTGAGCATTCCTATACACCAATAACAGACTTAAAGAGAACCAAATTAAGAACAAACTGCCATTCACAATTGCTACAAAGAAAATAAAATACCTAGGAATACAACTTACTAGGAATGTAAGGGACCTCTTGAAGGAAAACTACAAACAACTGCTCAAGGAAATAAGAGAGGACACAAACAGATGGAGAAACATTTCATGTTCGTGGTTAGGAAGAATCAATACTGTGAAAATGGCTATACTGCCCAAAGTAATTTACACATTCAATGCTATTCCCATCAAACTACCATTGAATTTCTTCACAGAACTGGAAAAAACCACCATGAATTTCATATGGAACCAAAAGAGAGCCCGCATAGCCAAGTCAATTCTAAGCAAAAAGAACACAGCGGGAGGCATCACGCTACCAGACTTCAAACTATACTACAAGGCTACAGTAATCAAAACAGCATGGTACGGGTACCAAAACAGAGATATAGACCAATGGAACAGAACAGAAGCATCGGAGGCAACACAACATATCTACAACCATATTATCTTTGATAAACCAGACAAAAACAGGCAATGGGGAAAGGATTCCCTATTTAATAAATGATGTTGGGAAAACTGGCTAGCCATGTGCAGAAAGCAGAAACTGCACCCCTTCCTGACACCTTACACTAAAATTAACTCCAGATGGATTAAAGACTTAAACGTAAGACCTGACACCATAAAAACCCTAGAAGAAAATCTAGGCAAAACCGTTCAGGACATAGGAGTAGGCAAGGACTTCATGAACAAAACACCAAAAGCATTGGCAGCAAAAGCCAAAATAGACAAATGGGACCTAATCAAACTCCACAGCTTCTGCACGGCAAAAGAAACAGTCACTAGAGTGAATCGGCAATCATCAGAATGGGAAAAAATCTTTGCAGTTTACACATCTGACAAAGGGCTGTTATCCAGAATTTACAAAGAACTCAAACAGATTTACAGAAAAAAAAAACAAGCCCATTCAAAAATGGGTAGATATCCTTATTAATTTTCTGTTTCGTTGAGTCTGAATCTCTTTATGGGTCTTATGTATCTTGGTGTTAGGATGTATTGATCCTTATACCACTGTATCTTTGTTGGTTTGAAATCTGTTTTATCAAATGCATGAATTGCAACTCCTTATTGTTTATTTGTTTTTGTTCTCTATTTGGTTGGTAAATCTTTCTCCAATCCTTTGTTTTTAGTCTTTGTGTATCTTTGGATATAAAATGGGTCTGGATATAGTACACCGTTAGGTATTGGCTGTATCTTTTAATTAGAAAATTTAATCAATTTCAATTTAAGATTACTGCCATTTGATGTTAACTGGCTATTTTATCCATTTGTTCATGTAAATTCTTCTTTCTGTTGATGTTCTTTACTTTTTGGTATATTTTTAAATAGGCTAATATTGGTTGTTCCTTTCTGTGTGTAATGCTTCTTTCAGAAGTTTTTGTAAAGCAGGCCTGGTGGTAATAAAATCTCTGAGTACTTGCTTGTTCATAAAAGATTTTATTTTTTCTTCAATTGTGAAGCTTAGTTTGTCAGAATATGAAATTCTGGGATGAAAGTTCTGTTCTTTGAGGATGTTAAGTATCGGCCCCCACTCTCTTCTGGCTTGTAGGGTTTCTACTGAGAGATCTGCTGTAAGTCTAATAGGCTTCCCTTTGTGGGTAACCTGACCTTTCTCTCTGGCTGCCCTTAGTATTTTCTCCTTTGTTTCAACCCTGGTGAATCTAATGATTATGTGTCTTGGGGTTGCTCTTCTTAAGGAATATCTTTGTGGTGTTTTCTGTATTACCTGAGGTTGAATGGTATCCTGCTTTGCTGGATTTGGAAAATTCTCCTGGGTAATATTCTAAAGAGTATTTTCCAGCTGAGATTCATTCTTTCCATCACATTCAGGTACACCAATCAAACGTAGATTAGGTCTTTTCACATAGTCCCATAATTCTTGGAGACCTTGCTCATTTCTTTTTATTCCTTTTTCTCTATTCTTATCTTCTCGTTCCATTTCATTAAGTCGGTCTTCGACCTCTGATATCCTTTCTTCTGCTTGATCAATTCGGCTATTCAAACTTGTGCATATTTCACTAAGTTCTCGTGTTGTATTTTTCAACTCCATTAGTTCATTTATATTTCTCTCTATATTGTCGATTCTTTGTAACATTTCGTCTAATCTTTTTTCAAAGTTCTTAGTTTCTTTACATTGGGTTAGAACAAGTTGTTTCAATTCCCAGAGGATTTTTACCATCCACCTTCTAAAGCCTCCCTCAGATACTGGAACATAGTCCTCTTCCATTAGGGCTTGTTCCATTGCTGATGAGGAATTACTATCCCCTGTAGAAGGAGAGGGGTTCTGACTTTCAGGTTTCTCGGTTTTTTTAGGCTGCTTTTTTCCCTTTATTGTGTATTTATCCATCTGATGTCTTTACAATTAGCGCCTTTCTGATTAAGTTCCTGAGAGGATGTCCAATTTATTGATTCCCAGTGCTGGAATCCGAGCAACCCACTGCACCGGCCAAAACAACAGCGATAAGACTGATGGTGCTCTTCTGCCTGGGAATCTCCTGTCTGGCTTCCTTCTTGAGTCCGCAACAAGCGGCTCTGCCTTCCCGGAGCTCCAAACACCAGTCAGTAGGGGAACCAGTCCCGCTCACTGTGCACAAAGAGCTGCCGCGCCGAGGCGACGACAAAACCGCTGTGCCAGCCACAGAAGCCTCGCTGGCGACCCGCGGGGCTCCTCCACTGGAAATCTTCTGGTCCGTGGGCGACGAAAATTTCTCTGAAAATGTGGTATCCTCACGTTTTCCGAGCTTTCACTGGGAGCTAAAATCCCGAGCTGTTAGCGATCAGCCATCTTGGATCTCAGATTTTGACTGTATCTTTTAATTAGAAAATTTAGTCGATTTCAATTTAAGATTACTGCCATTTGATGTTAACTGGCTATTTTATCCAATTTTTCATGTAAATTCTTCTTTCTGTTGATGTTCTTTACTTTTTGGTATATTTTTAGATAGGCTAATATTGGTTGTTCCTTTCTGTGTGTAATGCTTCTTTCAGAAGTTTTTGTAAAGCAGGCCTGGTGGTAATAAAATCTCTGAGTACTTGCTTGTTCATAAAAGATTTTATTTTTTCTTCAATTGTGAAGCTTAGTTTGTCAGAATATGAAATTCTGGGATGAAAGTTCTGTTCTTTGAGGATGTTAAGTATCGGCCCCCACTCTCTTCTGGCTTGTAGGGTTTCTACTGAGAGATCTGCTGTAAGTATAATAGGCTTCCCTTTGTGGGTAACCTGACCTTTCTCTCTGGCTGCCCTTAGTATTTTCTCCTTCGTTTCAACCCTGGTGAATCTAATGATTATGTGTCTTGGGGTTGCTCTTCTTAAGGAATATCTTTGTGGTGTTTTCTGTATTACCTGAGGTTGAATGGTATCCTGCTTTGCTGGATTGGGAAAATTCTCCTGGATAATATCCTAAAGAGTATTTTCCAGCTGAGATTCATTCTTTCCATCACATTCAGGTACACCAATCAAACGTAGATTAGGTCTTTTCACATAGTCCCATAATTCTTGGAGACTTTGCTCATTCTTTTTATCCTTTTTTCTCTCTTCTTATCTTCTCGTTCCATTTCATTAAGTCTGTCTTCGACCTCTGATATCCTTTCTTCTGCTTGATCAATTTGGCTATTCAAACTTGTGCATATTTCGCTAAGTTCTCGTGTTGTATTTTTCAACTCCATTAGTTCATTTATATTCCTCTCTATATTGTCCATTTTTTTAACATTTCATCTAACCTTTTTTCAAAGTTCTTAGTTTCTTTACATTGGGTTGGAACAAGTTGTTTCAATTCCCAAGGGTTTTTTGCCATCCACCTTCTAAAGCCTCTTTCAGATACTGGAACACAGTTCTCTTCCATTAGGGCTTGTTCTGCAGCTGATGAGAAATTACTATCCCCTGTAGAGGGAGAGGGTTTCTGACTTTCGGTTTTCTCAGCCCTTTTAGGCTGTTTGTTTTCCTTTATTGTGAATTTATCCATCTGATGTCTTTACAATTAGCGCCTTTCTGATTAAGTTCCTGAGAGGATGTCCAATTTATTGATTTCCAGTGCTGGAATCTGAGCAACCAACTGCGCCAGACAAAACAACAGCGATAAGACTGATGGAGCTCTTCTGCCTGGGAATCTCCAGTCTGGCTTCCTTCTTGAGTCCGACAAGCGGCTCTGCTTTCCCGGAGCTCCAAACACCAGTCAGTAGGGGAACCAGTCCCGCTCACTGTGCACAAAGAGCTGCCGCGTCAAGGCGACGACAAAACCGCTGTGCCAGCCACAGAAGCCTCGCTGGCGACCCGCGGGGCTCCTCCACTGGAAATCTTCTGGTCCGTGGGCGACGAAAATTTCTCTGAAAATGTGGTATCCTCACGTTTTCTGAGCTTTCACTGGGAGCTAAAATCCCGAGCTGTTAGCGATCAGCCATCTTGGATCTCAGATTTTGACTGTATCTTTTAATTAGAAAATTTAGTCGATTTCAATTTAAGATTACTGCCATTTGATGTTAACTGGCTATTTTATCCAATTTTTTATGTAAATTCTTCTTTCTGTTGATGTTATTTACTTTTTGGTATATTTTTAGATAGGCTAATATTGGTTGTTCCTTTCTGTGTGTAATGCTTCTTTCAGAAGTTTTTGTAAAGCAGGCCTGGTGGTAATAAAATCTCTGAGTACTTGCTTGTTCATAAAAGATTTTATTTTTTCTTCAATTGTGAAGCTTAGTTTGTCAGAATATGAAATTCTGGGATGAAAGTTCTGTTCTTTGAGGATGTTAAGTATCGGCCCCCACTCTCTTCTGGCTTGTAGGGTTTCTACTGAGAGATCTGCTGTAAGTATAATAGGCTTCCCTTTGTGGGTAACCTGACCTTTCTCTCTGGCTGCCCTTAGTATTTTCTCCTTCGTTTCAACCCTGGTGAATCTAATGATTATGTGTCTTGGGGTTGCTCTTCTTAAGGAATATCTTTGTGGTGTTTTCTGTATTACCTGAGGTTGAATGGTATCCTGCTTTGCTGGATTGGGAAAATTCTCCTGGATAATATCCTAAAGAGTATTTTCCAGCTGAGATTCATTCTTTCCATCACATTCAGGTACACCAATCAAACGTAGATTAGGTCTTTTCACATAGTCCCATAATTCTTGGAGACTTTGCTCATTCTTTTTATCCTTTTTTCTCTCTTCTTATCTTCTCGTTCCATTTCATTAAGTCTGTCTTCGACCTCTGATATCCTTTCTTCTGCTTGATCAATTTGGCTATTCAAACTTGTGCATATTTCGCTAAGTTCTCGTGTTGTATTTTTCAACTCCATTAGTTCATTTATATTCCTCTCTATATTGTCCATTTTTTTAACATTTCATCTAACCTTTTTTCAAAGTTCTTAGTTTCTTTACATTGGGTTGGAACAAGTTGTTTCAATTCCCAAGGGTTTTTTGCCATCCACCTTCTAAAGCCTCTTTCAGATACTGGAACACAGTTCTCTTCCATTAGGGCTTGTTCTGCAGCTGATGAGAAATTACTATCCCCTGTAGAGGGAGAGGGTTTCTGACTTTCGGTTTTCTCAGCCCTTTTAGGCTGTTTGTTTTCCTTTATTGTGAATTTATCCATCTGATGTCTTTACAATTAGCGCCTTTCTGATTAAGTTCCTGAGAGGATGTCCAATTTATTGATTTCCAGTGCTGGAATCTGAGCAACCAACTGCGCCAGACAAAACAACAGCGATAAGACTGATGGAGCTCTTCTGCCTGGGAATCTCCAGTCTGGCTTCCTTCTTGAGTCCGACAAGCGGCTCTGCTTTCCCGGAGCTCCAAACACCAGTCAGTAGGGGAACCAGTCCCGCTCACTGTGCATGAAGAGCTGCCGCGTCAAGGCGACGACAAAACCGCTGTGCCGGCCAAAAAGTCGCGCTGGCAACCCGCGGGGCCGATCCACTGGAAATCTTCTGGTCCGTGGGCGATGAAAATTCCTCTGAAAATGTGGTGTTCAAACGTTTTCCGAGCTTTAACTGGGAGCTACAATTCCGAGCTGTTAGCAATCAGCCATCTTGGATCTTTATCCGACTCCTCATTAGTATACATGTGTGCATTAAGCAAACAGGCTCTGTTTGAGTGTCAATACCAAATAGACCCCTGACACTGCCCCAGATGTGTATTAATCAACGATACACAAAATAAGAGTTCATATGAAATAGACACCAAGCTATTACCCAGGTGTGTATCATTCAGGAAGCCC
Source organism: Saguinus midas (assembly GCA_021498475.1). NCBI lineage: Eukaryota > Metazoa > Chordata > Mammalia > Primates > Cebidae > Saguinus > Saguinus midas. The sequence goes on along the minus strand of JAKFGQ010000146.1, from coordinate 37,950 downwards.
CTTAATTCGTGGCTATTTTAAACAGCGCCCTGATTACTTCATAGAAGTTTATTATTCACTGAAACTTTGAGTGATAGACCATATAAGATAGACAGCTGACTATTGCTCCATAGTGAATTATTCAATAAGGTTCTAAATGAGTGGTAGTATCAAATAGAATGCTGAGGATTCTTCAGGTGTATATCACTCAGTGAGGCACAAAATGAGTGGCCATATAAAAATGCTCAACTATTACCCTGGTGTGCATTATTCACTGAGGCTCTAAATGAGTGGCTACATGAAGTAGACGCTTAAATATTCCTTTGTTGTGTAGTATTGAATGAGTCTCTGACTAAGTGAGCATAAAAAAGGGACTCAGGTGTATTGCCTAGGTGTTCATTACGTACAGAGACTTTGAATGTGTAGCCATTTAAAGTAGACCCTTGACTATATTTGAGTGGAGTATTCTTCACAGAGGCCCTAAACCAGTGGCCATGTGAAAAAGATTCCTGACTTATCAGATATACATATTATTTACTAAAACACTGAAAGAGTGGCCTTCTGAAATAGAACCCATTTTACTCAACAGGTGTGCATTATTTTTTGATTCTCCAAACTAATCACCATGTAAAACAGACTAGTGATTATTCCCCACATGTGCAGTATACAAAAAGGTTCTGTATGAGTGCCTATGTCAAATAGTCTACTGACTCTGACACATGTGTGTGTAATTCAGGAAGCTGCTTAATTTGGGGATACCTTACATAGGGTCCTCACTACTCCACAGCTGTTTATTATGCACTGAAGCTTCGAATGACAGGCCATATGAAATACAGTCCTTACTATAGACCCATTGTGCATTATTCAGTAATGCTGTGATTGAGTGTCCATATGGCTTGGACACTGACTATTCCCAAGGTGTGCATTCTTCAGTGAGATTCTGAACGAGTGACCACATAACATAAACCCTTGACTCTATCCTCTTGACTATTTTTCAGTTCTGCATGGTCCACTGAGTAGCTGGGTGAAGAGTCATATCAAAGTCTCCAGATTATTCCTTAGCTGTGCATTATTCAGTGAGTCTCTGAATAAGTGGCTATATATAATAAAACCCAGAGTATTTTCTAAATATATATGATTCCTTACTGAGGTTCTGAATAAGTGTCCATGTGAAATACACTCTTGACGTTTTCATAGGTCTGTATTATTCTGTGAAGCTCTGAATGAGTGGCCATAAAATAGAGCTCCTTAGGCATGCCTTTTTCACATTTGGTTCTAAATGAGTGGCTATACGAGATAGAATTTTAACTTTTCCCAAGGTGTATGTTATTCAGTTAGGCTCTGAATATGTGGCTATAGGAAATAGAATTCTGACTACAATAGAGGTGTTTCTTATTCAAGGACGCTCTGAAATTGATGCCACATGTAATAGTGTCCTGAGTATTTCCCAGGTATGTATTATTCACTGAGGCTCTGAAACTTTGGCCATATGAAATTGTTTTCTGACTTGTCCACAGGCGTGTATTATTGACTCTGACTCTAAATATTTGGGCATGTAAAATAGACAAGTTACTATTCCAAAGTTGTGTATTACTCACTCAGGCTTTAATTTTGCGGCCATATAAAACAGTCTAGTGTCTATTCCACACATGTGCATTATTCCCTGAGGCTGTAAATGAGAGGCTATATAAAGTAGACTCCTAACACTTCCTTAGGTGTGCCTTACTCAGTGAGGCTCATTTTGTGTGACCATATGAAAGAGGATGCTGCCATAATAAATATTTGTATTATTTAGTGAATATATGAATGAGTGTCTATATGAAATAGACTGCTGAGTACTTTACATTTGTGCATTTTTCACTGAGGTTACGAGTCAGTGCCATATAAATTGGGATCTGGACTAATCCACACGTGCATATTATCCACTGAGGCTATGAATGTGTGTCCTAATAAAATAGACTCCTGGCTACTCCACAGTTGTACATTATTTACCGAGGCTCTGAATGAATATCCATCGAAAAATGACTCCAAATTACTCTCCAGGTGTGTATTATTCAGTGAGGCTCAGAATATGTTTCCATATCAATTAGATTCCTTACTATATCAAGTGTCTGTCTTATTCACTGAAGCTCTGAATATGTGTCTCCATGAAATAGACTCCTAAATACACCACATTATTCAGTGACACTCCGAATTAGAGGCTACATGAATGTAAGATTATAATGTAGAAGTCCTGTTGTATAGAAGTCTTGTTTTGTCAAAAAGCTTGCTTGTAAAGAGTGTTTAGGGTGGGGAAGTGGGCAGGGAAGGATCTGTGAGCCCATAAACTGTCCATGAACTGTTCTAGGGCGCTAAGAGCTCTTGGCGTTTCAGAACAATATCTTGGAGGCTGGGAGTCTGGCCAACTCCCAGTGCCCAAGAGACAGTCAAGGACAGGGCACTTATGAAGCAGATCTTCCCTGTTTACCTACTGACCCAAAGATGAGTACGTAAATTAGTTATGTAAGCTGATACAATAAAGGAGCAGCATTAGATCAGAGCGACTTCCAGATGTGACTTGCGAATCGCCCGTGCTGCTGTCTTACCAGTGCTGAGATGTGACTTGCAAATCGCCCGTGCTACTATTTTGCCGGTGCTGAAGTAGAGTAGGTTCTGTGTATATATGTATATGTGTGTATGTATATATGTATATATATATATATATATATATATATATATATATAACTATCGTCTTTCCATTCTCCTACTTCTCTCATTAAAATTTTCTATCACTTTATTATTGTTCTCAGTCTAGTGTTTTCTTCCCACGAACCTACCTGTTAAAAGAAAGAAAAAAAACCCAAGCTTAGTATGCACAGTTAGCGCAACAATGAAAAAGTCTCCTGACTATTCCAAAGGTGTGAATTATTTAGTGAGACTCTGAATTAGGGGATAAAGGTAAATCCTGACTATTTCTTCAGGTGTGTACACTTAGTGAGGCTCTTAACGAGTGGCCATAGAAAAGAGATTTATGACTATTCCGCAGGTGTGCATTATTTAGTGATTCCCTAAATGGGTGGCCATAAAAAATAGACTGCAGACTATATCACAAGTGTGTAATATTCAGTGAGGCTGTGAAAGAGGGTCAATAAGAATCAGACCTCTAATTACTTTACATGTGCATTATTCACTGTCAGACTGCTGAGCCATATGACATAGACTCCACATTATTATACATGTGTGCATTAATCAAACAGGCTCTGTTTGAGTATCCATACCAAATAGATTCCTGACACTGCTCCAGGTGTCTATTACCCAAGGATACACAAAATTAGAGTTCATATGAAATAGACGCCAGGCCATTACCCAGGTGTGTATCATTCAGGAAGGCACTGAATTCGTGGCTATCTTAGAAAGAGTCTTGATTACCCCATAGAAGTTTATTATTCACTGAAAAATTGAGTGATAGACCATATAAAATAGACCCGTGACTATTGCTCTATTGTGAATTAATCAATGAGGTGCTAAATGCGTGGTAGTATCCAAAAGAATTCTTTGGATTCTTCACGTGTATATCACTTAGTGATGCACAAAATGACTGGCCATATAAAAAATGTTCGACTATTACCCTGGTGTGCATTATTCACTGAGGCTCTAAATGAGTGGCTACATGAAGTAGGCTCTTAACTCTTCCCCAGGTGTGTATTATTGAATGAGACTCTGACTAAGTGGGCATAAAAAAGAGACTCAGGTGTACTGCCCAGGTGTTCATTACATACAAAGTCTCTGAATGTGTAGGCATTTACAGTAGACACTTGATTATTTTGAGGGGAGTATTCTTCACAGAGGCCCAAAACAGGTGGCCATGTGAAAGAGATTCCTTACTTTTCAGAGATACACACTATTCACTAAAACAAGGAAAGAGTGGCCTTCTGAAATAGAACCCATTTTACTCCACAGGTGGGCATAAGTTTTTGATTCACCAAAGGAAACACCATATGAAACAGACAAGTGATTATTCCCCACATGTGCAGTATTCAAATAGGCTTTGATTTTGCGGCCATATAAAATAGTCTAGGGTCTATTCCTCACGTGTGCATTACTTCCTGATTCTGTAAATTAAAGGCTGTATACAGTAGACTCCTAACACTTCCCCTGGTGTGCAATACTCAGTGAGGCTCTTTTTGTTTAACCATATGAAACAGGATGCTGTCTATCTCAAATATTTGTATTATTCAGTGAATCTCTGAATGAGTGTCTATATGAAATAGACTGCTAAGAATTTTACATTTTTGCATTTTTCACTGAGGTTACGAGTCAGTGGTTATATAAAATGAAATCGTGACGAATCCACACGTGCATATTATCCACTGAGGCAAAGAATGAGTGTTTTAATAAAATAGACTCCTGGCTACTTCAAAGGTGTACATCATTTTCTGAGGCTCTGAATATATGTCCATCATAAATAGACTCCAAATCATTACCCAGGTGTGTATTATTCAGTGAGGCTCAGAATATGATTCCATATCAATTATATTCCTTACTATATCAAGGGTCTCTCTTATTCACTGAAGCTCTGAATATGTGTCTGCATGAAATAGACTCCTGACTACACCACATTATTCGGTGACACTCCGAATTAGAGGCCACATGAAAAATTATCCTTATTATTCCACAGGTGTGCATTATTTAGTGAGACACTGAATGAAGGGATGTAGGTAAATCCTGACTATTTCTGCAGGTTTCTACACTTTCTGAGGCTCCTAACGAGTGGCCATAGAAAGAGACTTCTGATTATTCCACAGGTGTGCATTATGTAGTGATTCTCTGAATGAGTGGCCATAAAAAATAGAATCCAGACTATATCACAAGTTTGTAATATTCGGTGAGGCTGTGAAAGAGGGGCCATATGAAACAGCCTTCTAACTACGCCACATGAGCCTTATTGACAGTTTGTCTGAATGAGCAGCCATATGACATAGACTCTTCATTATTATCCATGTATGCATTAATCAAACAGGCTCTGTTTGAGTGTCCATACCAAATAGACTCCTGACAATGCTCCAGGTGTGTATTACTCAGCAATACACAAAATTAGAGTTCATATGAAATAGACTCCTGACTATCACACAGGTGCCTATCATTCAGCAAGGCAATTAATTCGTGGCTATGTTAAACAGCGTCCTGATTAATCCATAGAAATTTACTATTCCCTGAAACTTTGAATGATAGACCATATAAAATAGACACCTGAGTATTGCTCCAATGTGAATTATTCAATAAGGTTCTAAATGAGTGGTAGTATCTAATCCAATCCTGAGGAATCTTCAGGTGTATATCACTCAGTGAGGCACAAAATGAGTGGCCATATAAAAAATGCTCGACTATTACCCTGGTGTGCATTATTCACTGAGGCTCTAAATGAGTGGCTACATGAAGTAGACACTTAACTCTTCCCCAGGCGTGTATTATTGAATGAGTCTCTGACTAAGTGGGCATAAAAAAGAGACTCAGGTGTATTGCCATATGTTCATTATGTACAGAGACTTTGAATGTGTTGCCATTTGAAGTAGACCCTTGACTATTTTTGAGGGGAGTATTCTTCACAGAGGCCGTGAACGAGTGGCCATGTGAAAGAGATTCCTGACTTATCAGATATACATACTATTCACTAAAACACTGAAAGAGTGGCCTTAAGAAATACAACCCATTTTACTCAACAGGTTTGCGTTATTTTTTGATTCTCCAAACTAATCAACATATGAAACAGACTAGTAATTATTCCCCACATTTGCAGTATTAGAAGAGGTTCTGTATGAGTGTCTATGTCAAATAGTCTCCTGACTCTGACACATGTGTGTATCATTCACGAAGCTGCTTAATTTGGGGCTACCATAAATAGGCTCCTGACTACTCCACAGCTGTTTATTATGCACTGAAGCTCTGAATGACAGGCCATATGAAATAGACTCCTTACTATTGCCCCATTGTGCATTATTTGGTAATGCTGTGATTGAGTGTCCATGTGACCTGGACACTGACTATTTCCAAGGTGTGTATACTTCAGTGAGATTCTGGACGAGGGACCACATAACATAAACCCTTGACTCTATCCTCTTGACTATTTTTCAGTTCTGTATTGTCCACTGAGTCGCTGGGTGAAGAGTCATATCAAATATTCTCCTGACTATTCCTTAGCTGTGCATTATTCAGTGAGTCTCTTAATAAGTGGCTATATAAAATATAATCCTGAGTATTTTCCAGATATATATGATTCCTCAGTGAGGTTCTGAATAAGTGGCCATGGGAAATACACTCCTGACGTTTTCATAGGTCGGTATTATTTTGTGAAGCTCTGAATGAGTGACCATAAAATAGAGCCTCCTGAATGCTCCTCAGGCGTGCGTTTTGACATTTGGCTCTAAATGAGTGGCTATACGAAATAGAATTTTAACTTTTCTCAAGGTGTATGTTATTCAGTTAGGCTCTGAATATGTGGCTATAGAAAATAAAATTCTGACTACAATAGAGGTGTTTATTATTCAAGAAAGCTCTGAAATTTATGCCACATGTAATATCGTCCTGAGAATTTCCCAGGTATGTTTTATACACTGAGGCTCTGAAACTTTGGCCAGATGAAATTGTTTTCTTTTCTTTATTTTTATTTTTATTGCATTATAGGTTTGGGGGTACATGTGCAGAATGTGTAAGATAGTTGCATAGCTACACACATGGCAGTGTGTTTTGCTGCCTTCAACCTCTTCACCCACACTTGGCATTTATCCCAAGGCTATTCCTCCCTAACACCCCCACTGTCCCTCCCCCTTTCCCCCCAGAAGACCCCAGTGTGGAGTAGACCCCTCTCTGTGTCCATGTGTTCTCATTTTTCTCACCCACCTATGAGTGAGTATATGCGGTATTTCTTTTTCTGTTCTTGTGTCAGTTTGCTGAGAATGATGTTCTCCAGATTCATCCATGTCCTTACAAAGGACACAAACTCATCATTTTTGATTGCTGCATAATATTCCATGGTGTATATGTGCCACATTTTCCCAGTCCAGTCTATCATCGTTGGGCATTTGGGTTGGTTCCAGTTCTTTGCTATTGTAAACAGTTCTGCAATGGACATTCGTGTGCATGTGTCCTTATAGTAGAACGATTTAGAGTCCTTTGGATATATACCCAGTAATGGGATTGCTGGGTCAAATGGAATTTCTATTTCTAGGTCCTTGTGGAATCGCCACACTGTCTTCCACAATGGTTGAACTAATTTACACTCCCACCAACAGTGTAAGAGTGTTCCTATTTCTCCACATCCTCTCCAGCATCTGCTGTCTCCAGATTTTTTAATGATCGCCATCCTAACTGGCGTGAGATGGTATCTCAATGTGGTTTTGATTTGCATCTCTAATGACCAGTGATGATGAGCATTTTTCATATGTTTGTTGGCCTCATGTATGTCTTCTTTTGTAAAGTGTCTGTTCATAACCTTTTCCCATTTTTGAATGGGCTTGTTTGTTTTTTTCCTGTAAATCTGTTTGAGTTCTTTGTAAATTCTGGATATAAGCCCTTTGTCAGATGTGTAAACTACAAAGATTTTTTCCCATTCTGATGGTTGCCGATTCACTCTAGTGACTGTTTCTTTTGCCGTGCAGAAGCTGTGGAGTTTGATTAGGTCCCATTTGTCTATTTTGGCTTTTGTTGCCAATGCGTTTGGCGTTTTGGTCATGAAGTCCTTGCCTACTCCTATGTCGTGAATGGTTTTGCCTAGATTTTCTTCTAGGGTTTTTATGGTGTCAGGTCGTATGTTTAAGTCTGTAATTCATCTGGAGTTAATTTTAGTGTAAGGTGTCAGGAAGGGGTCTAGCTTCTGCTTTCTGCACATGGATAGCCAGTTTTCCCAACACCATTTATTAAACAGGGAATCCTTTCCCCATTGCTTGTTTCTGTCTGGTTTATCAAACATAATATGGTTGTAGATATGTTGTGTTGCCTCCAATGCTTCCGTTCTGTTCCATTGGTCTATATCTCTGTTTTGGTACCCGTACCATGCTGTTTTGATTACTGTAGCCTTGTCCTATAGTTTGAAGTCTGGTAGTGTGATGCCTCCCGCTGTGTTCTTTTTGCTTAAAATTGACTTGACTATGGGGCTCTTTTTGGTTCCATATGAAATTAATGGTGGTTTTTTTCAGTTCTGTGAAGAAATTCAATGGTAGTTTGACGGGGATAGCATTGATTTTGTAAATTACTTTGGGCAGTATAGCCATTTTCACGATATTGGTTCTTCCTAACCACGAACATGGAATGTTTCTCCATCTGTTTGTGTCCTCTCTTATTTCGTTGAGCAGTGGTTTATAGTTTTCCTTAAAGAGGTCCCTTACGTTCCTTGTGAGTTGTATTCCTAGGTATTTTATTTTCTTTGTAGCAATTGTGAATGGCAGTTCGTTCTTGATTAGGTTCTCTTTAAGTCTGTTATTGGTGTATAGGAATGCTTGTGATTTTTGCACATTGATTTCATATCCTGAGACTTTGCTGAAGTTGCTTATCAGTTTCAGGAGCTTTTGGGCTGAGGTGATGGGGTCTTCTAGGTATACTATCATGTCGTCTGCAAATAGAGACAATTTGGCTTCCACCTTCCCTATACCCTTTATTTATTTCTTTTCTGTTCTTGTGTCAGTTTGCTGAGAATGATGTTCTCCAGATTCATCCATGTCCTTACAAAGGACACAAACTCATCATTTTTGATTGCTGCATAATATTCCATGGTGTATATGTGCCACATTTTCCCAGTCCAGTCTATCATCGTTGGGCATTTGGGTTGGTTCCAGTTCTTTGCTATTGTAAACAGTTCTGCAATGGACATTCGTGTGCATGTGTCCTTATAGTAGAACGATTTAGAGTCCTTTGGATATATACCCAGTAATGGGATTGCTGGGTCAAATGGAATTTCTATTTCTAGGTCCTTGTGGAATCGCCACACTGTCTTCCACAATGGTTGAACTAATTTACACTCCCACCAACAGTGTAAGAGTGTTCCTATTTCTCCACATCCTCTCCAGCATCTGCTGTCTCCAGATTTTTTAATGATCGCCATCCTAACTGGCGTGAGATGGTATCTCAATGTGGTTTTGATTTGCATCTCTCTAATGACCAGTGATGATGAGCATTTTTTCATATGTTTGTTGGCCTCATGTATGTCTTCTTTTGTAAAGTGTCTGTTCATAACCTTTTCCCATTTTTGAATGGGCTTGTTTGTTTTTTTCCTGTAAATCTGTTTGAGTTCTTTGTAAATTCTGGATATAAGCCCTTTGTCAGATGTGTAAACTACAAAGATTTTTCCCATTCTGATGGTTGCCGATTCACTCTAGTGACTGTTTCTTTTGCCGTGCAGAAGCTGTGGAGTTTGATTAGGTCCCATTTGTCTATTTTGGCTTTTGTTGCCAATGCGTTTGGTGTTTTGGTCATGAAGTCCTTGCCTACTCCTATGTCGTGAATGGTTTTGCCTAGATTTTCTTCTAGGGTTTTTATGGTGTCAGGTCGTATGTTTAAGTCTTTAATTCATCTGGAGTTAATTTTAGTGTAAGGTGTCAGGAAGGGGTCTAGCTTCTGCTTTCTGCACATGGATAGCCAGTTTTCCCAACACCATTTATTAAACAGGGAATCCTTTCCCCATTGCTTGTTTCTGTCTGGTTTATCAAACATAATATGGTTGTAGATATGTTGTGTTGCCTCCAATGCTTCCGTTCTGTTCCATTGGTCTATATCTCTGTTTTGGTACCCGTACCATGCTGTTTTGATTACTGTAGCCTTGTCCTATAGTTTGAAGTCTGGTAGTGTGATGCCTCCCGCTGTGTTCTTTTTGCTTAAAATTGACTTGACTATGGGGCTCTTTTTGGTTCCATATGAAATTAATGGTGGTTTTTTTCAGTTCTGTGAAGAAATTCAATGGTAGTTTGACGGGGATAGCATTGATTTTGTAAATTACTTTGGGCAGTATAGCCATTTTCACGATATTGGTTCTTCCTAACCACGAACATGGAATGTTTCTCCATCTGTTTGTGTCCTCTCTTATTTCGTTGAGCAGTGGTTTGTAGTTTTCCTTAAAGAGGTCCCTTACGTTCCTTGTGAGTTGTATTCCTAGGTATTTTATTTTCTTTGTAGCAATTGTGAATGGCAGTTCGTTCTTGATTAGGTTCTCTTTAAGTCTGTTATTGGTGTATAGGAATGCTTGTGATTTTTGCACATTGATTTCATATCCTGAGACTTTGCTGAAGTTGCTTATCAGTTTCAGGAGCTTTTGGGCTGAGGTGATGGGGTCTTCTAGGTATACTATCATGTCGTCTGCAAATAGAGACAATTTGGCTTCCACCTTCCCTATACCCTTTATTTATTTCTTTTTTTTTTTTGCCTGATTGCTCTGGCTAGTACTTCCAGTACTATGTTGAATAGGAGTGGTGAGATAGGGCATCCTTGTCTAGTGCCGGATTTCAAAGGGAATGCTTTCAGTTTTTTCCCATTAAGTATAATATTGGCTGTTTGTTTGTCATAAATAGCTTTTATTACTTTGAGATATGTTCCATCAATACCAAGTTTATTGAGGGTTTTTAGCATAAAGAACTGTTGAATTTTGTCAAATGCCTTCTCTGCGTCACTTGAGATAATCATGTGGTTTTTGTTTTTGCTTCTGTTTATGTGGTGAATTACTTTTTTTTTTTTTTTTTTTTTTGAGACGGAGTTTTAGCTCTGGTTACCCAGGGTGGAGTGCAATGGCGCGATCTCGGCTCACCGCAACCTCCGCCTCCTGGGTTCAGGCAATTCTCCTGCCTCAGCTTCCTGAGTATCTGGAATTACAGGCACGTGCCACCATGCCCAGCTAATTTTTTGTATCTTTATTAGAGACGGGGTCTCACCATTTTGACCAGGATGGTCTCGATCTCTTGACCTCGTGATCCACCCGCCTCGGCCTCCCAAAGTGCTGGGATTACAGGCTTGAGCCACCGCGCCCAGCCTGGTGAATTACATTTATAGACTTGCATATGTTGAACCAGCCTTGCATCACCGGGATGAATCCTACTTGATCATGATGGATAAGTTTTTTAATGTGCTGTTGCAATCGGTTTGCCAGTATTTTATTGAAGATTTTTGCATCTATGTTCATCCTGAATATTGGCCTGAGGTTTTCTTTTCTTGTTGAGTCTCTGCCAGGTTTTGGTATCAGGATGATGTTGGTCTCATAAAATGATTTGGGAAGGGTTTCCTCTTTTTGGATTATTTGGAATAGTTTCAGAAGGAATGGTACCAGATCCTCTTTGTGTGTCTGGTAGAATTCAGCTGTGAACCCATCTGTACCTGGGCTTTTTTTGTGTTGTAGGCTTTTAATTGCTGCCCCAACTTCAGACCTTGTTATTGGTCTATTCATAGTTTCAGCTTCCTCCTGGTTTAGGCTTGGGAGGACACAGGCGTCCAGGAATTTATCCACTGCTTCCTGGTTTACTAGTTTATGTTAAAAGAGTTGTTTGTAGTATTCTCTGATGATGGTTTGAATTTCTGTGGAATCTGTGGTGATTTCCCCATTATCATTTTTTATTGCATCTATTTGGTTGTTCTCTCTTTTCTTTTTTATCAGTCTGGCTAGTGGTCTGTCTATTTTGTTGATCTTTTCGAAAAACCAGCTCTTAGATTTATTGATTTTTTGAAGGGGTTTTCTTGTCTCTATCTCCTTCAGTTCTGCTCTGATCTTAGTTATTTCTTGTCTTCAGCTAGGTTTTGAGCTTTTTAGATCTTGCTTCTGACTGGTCCACAGGCGTGTATTATTGACTCTGGCTCTAAATATTTGGGCATTTAAAATAGACAAGTGACTATCCCAAAGTTGTTTATTACTCACTCAGGCTTTGATTTTGTGGCCATAGAAAATAGTCTAGTGTCTATTCCACATGTGTGCATTATTCCCTGAAGCTGTAAATGAGAGGCTATATAAAGTAGACTCCTAACACTTAACTAGGTGGGCCTTACACAGTGAGGCTCGTTTTGTGTGACCATATGAAACAGGATGCTGCTATATTAAATATTTGTATTATTTAGTGAATGTCTGAATGAGTGTCTGTATCAAATAGACTGCTGAATACTTTACATTTGTGCATTTTTCACTGAGGTTACGAGTCAGTGGCCATATAAATTGGAATCCAGACTAATCCGCACGTGCATATTATCCACTGAGGCTATGAATGAGTGTCCTAATAAAATAGACTCCTGGCTACTCCGCAGGTGTACATTATATACCGAGGCTCTGAATGAATGTCCATCGAAAGAATATTCTAATTTATTCTCCAGTTGTGTATTATTCAGTGAGGCTCCAATGATGTGGCCCTATTAATTAGATTCCTTACAACATAAAGGGCCTGTTTTATTCACTGTGGCTCTGAATATGTGTCTACATGAAATAGACTCCTGACTACATCACATTATTCAGTGACACTCCAAATAAGAGGCCACATAAAAGTCTCCTGACTATTCTGCAGGTGTGCATTATTTAGTGAGACTGAATGACGGGATATAGGTAAATCCTGACTATTTTCCCAGGTGTGTACACTTAGTGAGGCTCTTAACGATTGGCCATAGGAAAGAGTCTCCTGACTATTCCACAGGTGTGCATTATTTAGTGAGACACTGAATAAGGGAATAATGGTGAATCCTGACTACTTCCCCAGGTGTGTACACTTAGTGAGGCTTTTAACGAGTGGCCATAAAAAAGAGACTTCTGACTATTCCGCAGGTGTGCATTATTTAGTGATTCTCTGAACGGGTGGCCATAAAAAATATACTCCAGACTATATCACAAGTGTTTAATACTCAGTGAGGCTGTGAAGGAGGTTCCATAAGAATCAGACTGCTAATTACTTTAAATGTGCATTATTCACTGTTTGTCTGAATGAGTAGCCTTATGACATAGACTCCTCATTATTATCTATGTGTGCATTAATAAAACAGGCTCTGTTTGAGTGTCCATACCAAATAGACTCCTGACACTGTCCCAGGTGTGTATTAATGATACACAAAATTAGAGTTCATATGAAACAGACGCCCGGCTATTACCCAGGTGTGTATCATTCAGGAAGGCACTGAATTTGTGGCTATCTTAAATAGCGTCCTGATTACTCCATAGAAGTTTATTATTCACTGTATCTTTGAGTGATAGACCATATAAAATAGACACCTGACAGTTGCTCCATTGTGAATTATTCAATAAGTTTCTAAATGAGTTGTTGTATCAAATAGAATCCTGAGAATTCTTCAGGTGTACATCACTCAGTGAGGCACAACATGAGTGGCCATATAAAAAATGCTCGACTATTACCCTGGTGTTCATTATTCACTGAGGCTCTAAATGAGTGGCTACAGGAAGTAGACTCTTAACTCTTCCCCAGGTGTGTATTATTGAATGAGACTCTGACTATGTGGGCATAAAAAGAGACTCAGGTGTATTGCCCAGGTGTTCATTACCTACAGTGTCTCTGAATGTGTAGCCATTTAAAGTAGACACTTGATTATTTTTGAGGGGAGTATTCTTCACAGAGGCCCTGAAGGAGTGGCCTTGTGAAAAAGATTCCTTACTTTTCAGATATACATATTATTCACTAAAACACTGAAAGAGTGGCCTTCTGAAATAGAACACATTTTACTCCACTGGTGTGCATAAGTTTTTGATTCACCTAACGAAACACCATATGAAACAGACAGGAGATTATTCCCCACATGTGCAGAATTCGAAAGGCTTTGATTTTGCGGCCATATAAAATAGACTATTGTCTATTCCACACGTGTGCATTATTTCCTGATTCTGTAAATTAAAGTCTATATAAAGTAGACTCCTAACTCTTCCACTGGTGTGCATTACTCAGTGAGGCTCTTTTTGTTTAACCATATGAAACGGATGCTGTCTATCTCAAATATTTGTATTATTCAGAGAATCTCTGAATGAGTGTCTATATGAAATAGACTTCTGAGTATTTTATATTTATGCATTTTTCACTGAGGTTGTGAGTCAGTGGCCATATAAAATGGAATCCTGAGTAATCCACACGTGCATATTATTTAATGAGGCTCTTTTTGTGTAACCATAAAAAACAGGATGCTGTCTGTCTTAAATATTTTCATTATTCAATGAATCTCTTAATGAGTGTCTATATGAAATAGACTGCTGAGTACTTTACATTTGTGCATTTGTTACTGAGGTTACAAGTAATTGGCCATATAAAATGGAATCCTGACTAATACACACGTGCATATTATGTAATGAGGCTATGAATGATTGGCCAAATGAAATAAACTCCTGGCTACTCCACAGGTGTGCATTATTTACCGAGGCTCTGAATGAATGTCCATCGAAAATAGACTCCAAGTTATTTTCCAGGTGTGTATTATGCAGAGAGACTCAGAAGATGTTGCCATATTAACTAGATTCCTTACTATATCTGGGGCCTTTCTTATTCACTGAGGCTCTGAATATGTGTCTACGTGATATAGACTCCTGACTACACCACATTATTCAGTGACACTCCGAATTAGAGGCCACATGAGAAGGTCTCCTTCCTGACTATTCCACAGGTGTGCCTTATTTAGTGAGAATGTGAATAAGGGGATAAAGGTAAATCCTGACTATTTCCCCAGGTGTGTACACTTAGTGAGGCTCTTATCGAGTGGCCATAGGAAAGAGACGTCTGACTATTCAGCAGTAATGCATTATTTTGTGATTCTTTAAATGAGTGGCCATAAAAATTATACTCCAGACTATATCACAAGTGTGTAATATTCAGTGAGGCTGTGAAGGTTCTTATGTATACCTCCTGTCTCCTGTGTGTATCACCTCTCTCCTGTTTGTATCCTCTCTCCTGTGTGTATCTTCCTCTCTCCTGTGTGTACCCGTTTTTTCTTTGTGTATCCCCCTTACCTGTGTGTATCCTCCTCTTTCCTGTGTGTATACCATATTTTCCTGTGTTTATCCATGTCTCCTGTGTGTATGCCCTCTCTCCTGTGTGTACCCTTCTCCCTCCTGTGTATATCACCACTCTCCTGTGTATATACCCTTCCCTTCTCTGTGTATTCTTCTGTCTTCTGTGTGTATCCTGCTCTCCTTTGTGTGTAAACTCCTCTATCCTGTGTGTATCCCCCTCTTCTGTGTACCTTTTGCTCTACTGTTTGTATCCTCCTCTCTTCTGTGTGTATCCTCCTTCTGCTTGTCTGTATCCCTCCTCTCTCGTGTGTGTATCCCCCCACTCTCCTGTGGGTATCCACCTGCCTCTTGTGTGTATCCCCTCTCTCCAGTGTGTATCCTCCTTTCAGCTTTTTGAATCCTCCTCTCTTCTGTGTGTACGCCCTGTTCTCATGTGTGTATCCTCCTCACCCATGTGTATTCTCCCCTCTCCTGTGTCTATCCCCCTTTCTCCTGTGTGTATCTCTCTCTCCTGTGTGTATGCCCCTCTCTCCTGTGTATATCCTTCTCTACTGTGTTTATCCTCCTTTCTCCTGTGTGTATCCTCCTTTTTTTCAGTGTATCCCTTTTTCTCCTGTGTGTATTCCCCTCTCCATTGTGTATCCTCCTCTCGCCTGTGTGTATCCCCCTCTCTCCTGTGTGTACCCTCCTCTCTCCTGTGTGTATCACCATTCTTCTGTGTGTATCCCCCTCTCTTCTGTGTGTATTTTCCTCCCTTTTGTGTGTATCTTCCACTCTCCTGTGTATCTTCCTCTCTCCTGTGTATCCTCCTCTCTCCAGTGTGTATCCTCTCCTGTGTGTATCCTCCTCTCTCTTGTGTGTATTCTCCTCTCTCCTGCGTGTATCCTCCTCTCTCCTGTGTGTATCCACCTCTCTCCTGTGTGTATCCTCCTCTCTCCTGCGTTTATCCTCCTCTCTTCTGTCTGTATCATCCACTCTTTTGTGTGTATCTTCCTCTCTTTTGTATTTATCCTTCTTTCCCTGTGTGTATCCCACTCTCTCCTGTGTGTATCCCTCAATCTCCTGTGTGTATCTTCTTCCCATGTTTGTGTGCCTCAATCTCCTGTTTGTATCCCCCTCCTGTGTGTATCCCCAGTCCCTCCTGTGTGTATCCCCCCTCTCTCTTGTGTGTATCCCCCTCTCCTGTGTGTATCCCTCTCTCTTGTGTGTATCCCCTCTCCTGTGTGTATCCCCTTTCTCCTGTGTGTATTCTCCTCTCTCCTGTGTGTATCACCTCTCTCCTGTGTGTATCCCTCTCTCTTGTGTGTATCCTTCTCTCTCTTGTGTGTATCCTTCTCTCTCCTGTGTGTATCCTCTCTCCTGTGTGTATCCTCCTCTCTCCTGTGTGTATCCTTTTCTCCTGTGTGTATCTTCCTCTCTCCTGTGTGTGTATCCCCTCTTCTGTGTGTATCTTCTCTACTGTTTGTATCTTCCTCTCTTCTGTGTGTATCCTCCTTCCTCTTGTCTGTATCCCTCCTCTCTCGTGTGTGTATCCCCCCACTCTCCTGTGGGTATCCACCTGCCTCTTGTGTGTATCCCCTCTTTCCAGTGTGTATCCTCCTTTCAGCTTTTTGAATCCTCCTCTCTTCTGTGTGTACGCCCTGTTCTCATGTGTGTATCCTCCTCACCCATGTGTATTCTCCCCTCTCCTGTGTCTATCCCCCTTTCTCCTGTGTGTATCTCCCTCTCCTGCGTGTATGCCCCTCTCTCCTGTGTATATCCTTCTCTACTGTGTTTATCCTCCTTTCTCCTTGTGTATCCTCCTTTGTTTAGTGTATCCCTTTTTCTCCTGTGTGTATTCCCCTCTCCATTGTGTATCCTCCTCTCGCCTGTGTATCCCTCTCTCCTGTGTGTACCCTCCTCTCTCCTGTGTGTATCACCATTCTTCTGTGTGTATCCCCCTCTCTTTTTTGTGTAATTTCCTCTCTTTTGTGTGTATCTTCCACTCTCCTGTGTGTATATTTTTTTTCTCCTGTGTGTATCCTCCTCTCTCCAGTGTGTATCCCCCTCTGCTGTGTGTATCCCTTCTCTCTCTTGTGTGTATCCTCCTCTCTCCTGCGTGTATCCTCCTCTCTCCTGTGTGTATCCACCTCTCTCCTGTGTGTATCCTCCTCTCTCCTGCGTTTATCCTCCTCTCTTCTGTCTGTATCATCCACTCTTTTGTGTGTATCTTCCTCTCTTTTGTATTTATCCTTCTTTCCCTGTGTGTATCCCACTCTCTCCTGTGTGTATCCCTCAATCTCCTGTGTGTATCTTCTATCTATATGTTTGTGTGCCTCAATCTCCTGTTTGTATCCCCCTCCTGTGTGTATCCCCACTCCCTCCTGTGTGTATCCCCTCTCTTGTGTGTATCCTCCTCTCTCCTGTGTGTATGTCACTGTCTTTGTGTGTATCCCCCTCTCCTGTGTGTATTCCCCTATCTCCTGTGTATCTCCCCGTCTCCTGGGCGTAACCCTCTCACCTGTGTGTATCTCCATCTCTTTTGTGTGTTTCCTTCTCTTATTTGTGTATCCTCCTTTCTCCTCTGTGTAGCCTCCTCTCTCCTGTGTGTATGCTTCTGTCTCTTGTGTGTATTCCCCTCTCTCCTGTGTGTATCCCACTCTCTCCTGTGTGTATCTTCCACTCCTGTTTGTATCCCCCACTCTCCTGTGTGTATTACCCTGTTTCCTGTGTGAATCCAACTCTTCTGTGTGTATCCCCCTCTCTCCTGTGTCTATGCACCTCTCCTGTGTGTATTCTCCTCTGTCCTGTGTGTATTTTCCTCTCTCCTTTGTGTATCTTTTATATCCTTTGTGTATCCCTCCTCTTTTTCTTTTGTTTCCCCCACTCTCCTATGTGTAACCCCTTTCTCTTCTGTTTTTATCCCCCCTTTCTTCTGTGGTTATCCCCCTCTCTCCTGTGTGTGTACCCTCTCTCCTGTTTGTATCCCCCTCTCTCCTGTGTCTATGCACTTCTCCTGTGTGTATTCTCCTCTCTTCTGTGTGTATCCTCCTCTGTTCTGTGTGTATTTTCCTCTCTCCTTTGTGTATCTTTCTATATCATTTGTGTATCCCTCCTCTTTTTCTTTTGTTTCCCCCACTCTCCTATGTGTAACCCCTTTCTCTTCTGTTTTTATTCCCCCTTTTTTTCTGTGGTTATCCCCCTCTCTCCTGTGTGTATACCCTCTCTTATGTTTGTATTCTTTACTCTCCTGTGTGTATCTTCCTCTCTCCTGTGTGTACGCCTCTCTCACCTGTGTGTATCCCCTCTCTTGTGTGTATCCTCCTCTCTCTTTTGTGTATCTCACTTTCGCCTGTGTGTATCCACTTTTGTGTGTATGCTCCTCTCTACTTTGTGTATCCTTCTCTCTCCTCTGTGTATCCTTTTCTCTTTTGTGTTTATCCTCTCTCCTGTGTGTATCTTCCTCTCTACTGTGTGTATCTTTCTCTCTCCTCTGTGTATCCTCCTCTCTCCTGTGTTTATAATCCTCTCTCCTGTGTGTATCTTTCCTCAACCCTCTGTGTATTTCCCCTCTCTCCTGTGTGTATCCCCCTTTCTTTTGTGTGTATCTTCCTCTCGCCTGTATGTATCCCCTCCACCTGTGTGTGTCCTTCACTCTCCTTTGTGTATCTTTCTCTCTTGTGTGTATCCCTCTCTTCTGTGTGTATTCTTCTCTCACCTGTGTGTATTTCCCTTTCTCCTGTGTGTATTCCCCTCTGTTCTCTGTGTATCCCCCTCTCTTGTGTGGATCCCCCTTTCTCTTGTGTGCATCTTCCCCACTTCTGTGTGTATCCCCCTCACCTGTGTGTATCCCCCTCTCTACTGTGTGTTTTTCCTCTCCTTTGTGTATCCTCCTCTCTCCTGGGTGTATCCTCCTCCCTTTTGTGCATATCCTCCTCTCTGCAGTTTGTATCCTCCTCTCTCCTGTGTGTATACCCCTCCCCCTGTGTGTATTCCCTTCTCTCCGGTGTGTATTCCCCTCCATTCTGTGTGTATGTCGCACTCTCCTGTTTGTATTTTCCTCTCTCCTGTGTGATTTCCCCTCTTTTCTCGGTGTATCCTCCTCTCTCCTGTGTGTATCCTCTTCTCTCTTGTGTGTATCCTCCTCTCTCCTGTGTGTATCCCTTTCCCCCTGTGTGTATCCCCATTTATCCTGATTGTATCTTTCTCTCCTGTGTGTATCTTCCTCTCTCCTTTGTGTATCCTCCTTTCACCTGTGTGTATCCTCCTCTCTTCTGTTTGTATTTTTCTCTCTTGTGTGTATCCTTCTCTCTGCTATGTCTATCCTTTTCTCCCCTGTGTGTATCTTTCTATCTCCTGTGTGTATCTTTCTTTTTCTGTGTGTATCTTCTTCTCTCCTGTGTGTATATCCCCTCTCTTCTGTGTGTATCCCCGTCTCTATTCTGTGTATTTTCCTCTATCTTGTGTGTTTCCTCCTCTCTCCTGTGTGTATGCCCCACCCTCCTGTGTGTATCTTTCTCTTTTGTGTGTATCCTTTTCTTTCCTGTGTGTATACCCCTTTCACCTGTGTGTATCCCCCTCTCCTATGTGTATGCCCCTGTCTCTTTTGTGTATTCTCCTGTCTCCTATGTGTATCCTCCTCTATCCTCTGTGTATCTTCCTCTCGCCTGTATGTATCCCCCTCCACCTGTGTGTGTCCTTCACTCTCCTTTGTGTTTCCCCCTCTCTCCTGTGTGTATTTTCCTCTCTGCTGTGTGTATTCTCCTTTCATTTGTGTGGGTCATTCTGTCTCCTGTGTGTATAGTCCTCCCTCCTTTGTGTATGTTTCTCTCTCCTGTGTGTATTCTTCTCTCTCCTCTGTGTATGCTCTTGTCTCTTGTGTGTATCCTCCTCTCTCTTGTGTGTATTTTCTTATCTCTTGTGTGTATCCTTCCTCAGTCTTGTGTGTATCCCCTCACTCTTGTGTGTATCCCTCTCCTTTGTGTGTATCTTCTCGAATTCTGTGTGTATTTTTCTCTCTCCTGTGTGTATTCCCCTCTCTTCTGTGTGTATCTTCTCTCCTTTGTGTATCCTCCTCTTTGCTCGGTGTATTCTCCTCTCTCCTGTGTGTATTCTTCACTCGTCTATGTGTATCCTTTTTTATTCTGTGTTTATCCCCATCTCTTGTGTGTATTCTTCTCTCTTCTGTGTGTATCCTCCTCTGTCCTGTGTGTATTCTTTTCTCTCCTGTATTTATTCTTCTTTCACTGTGTGTATCCCCGTCTCTGCTATGTATATCCCCTTCCCTTCTGTGTTTATGCCCCACTCTCCTGTGTGTATCCCCCTCTCTCCTGTGTGTATCTTCCCTCTCTTCTGTGTGTATACTTGTCTATTTTGTGTGTATACCCTTCTCTCCTGTGTGTATTCCCCTCTCCTTTGTGAATCCACCTCTCTCCTGTGTATCCCACCGTCTCCACTGTTTATTCCCCTCGACTATGTGTATCCCCCTCTTTCTTGTGTGTTTCCTTCTTTTCTTGGTTTATCTTCCTCTCTGCAGTGTGTAGCCTCCTCTCTCCTGTGTGTATCCTCCTCTCTCCTTTGTGTATCCCCCTCTCTCCTGTGTGTATCCCACCGTCTCCAGTGTTTATCTTTCTCGCCTATGTGTATCCCCCTCTCTCTTGTGTGTTTACCCCTCTTCTTTTTGTATCCTCCTCTTCCTGTGTGTAAACTCATTTCTCCTATGTGTACTCTTTTCTATCCTGTGTGTATCCTCCTCTCTACTGTGTGTATCTTCCTCTCTCCTGTGTGTACGCCCCTCTCACCTTTGTGTATCCCCCTCTCTTGTGTGTATCCTCCTCTCTCCTGTGTTTATCCCCTTTCCCATGTGTGTATTTCACTTTCCTGTGTGTATGCCCCACTCTACTTTGTGTATCTTTCTCTCCTGTGTGTATCCTACTTTCTGCTGTGTGTATCTTTTTCTCTTCTGTGTGTATTCCTTTTTCTCCTGTGTGTATCAGGCCTCTGTTTTGAGTATCTTCCTCTCTCCTGTGTGTATCTTTCTGTATCCTGGGTGTATCCTTCACTCTTTTGTGTGTAGCCTCCTCTCTCCTGTGTGTATTTTCCTCTCTTCTTTTTGTATCACCCCACTCATGTGTGTATCTCCTCTCTCCTGTGTGTATTTTTCTGTCTCCTGTGTGTATCTTTCTCTCTTCTGTGTGTATCCTCCTCTCTCCTGTGTGTATCCTAATCTCCTGTGTGTATCCTTCTCTCTCCTGTGTGTATCCTTCTGTCTTCTGTGTGTATCCTTCTCTATTTTGTGTGTATCCTTCTCTCTCCTGTGTGTATTCTCCTCTCTCCTCTGTGTATTTTTGTTTCCTGTGTGTATCTTCCTCTCTCCTGTGTGTATCCTGCTCTCTCCTATGTGTATCCTCCTCTCTCCTGTGTGTATTCCTCCTCTCTCTTGAATGTATCCCCTTTCTCTCTTGTGTGTATCTCCCCTCTCTCCGTGTGTATCCCCTTTCTTTCCTATGTGTATCCTCCACTCTTCTGTGGGTATCCCTCTCTCCTCTGTGTATTCTCCTCTCTGCTGTGTGTATCCTTTTCTCTCCTGTGTGTACGCCCCTCTCCTGTGTGTATTATTCTCTCTCCTGTGTGTATCCCCTTTCTCTTGTGTGTATTCCCCTCTCCTGTGTGTTTCCTTTTCTCTCCTGTGTGTATCCTTCTCTCTTTTCGGTACATCACCCTCTCTCCTGTGTGAATCCCATCTTTTATGTGTGTCCTCTTTTCTCCTTTGTGTATCTTCCTCTCTCCTCTGTGTACCCTCCTCTTTCGTGTGTGTATCACCCCGCTTCTGTGTGTGTCACCCTCTCTTCTGTGTTTATCCCCCTCTTTTTTGTGTGTATTCTCCTCTCACCTCTGTGTATCCTCCTCTCTCTTGTGTGTATACTCTTCTCACCTGTTTGTATCCTCCTCTCTTCTGTTTGTATCCCTCTTTCCTATGTGTATTCCCTCTCCGTGTGTATCCCCTTTCTTTCCTATGTGTATCCTCCACTCTTCTGTGGGTATCCTCTCTCCTCTGTGTATTCTCCTCTCTGCTGTGTGTATCCTTTTCTCTCCTGTGTGTACGCTCCTCTCCTGTGTGTATTCTCCTCTCTCATGTGGGTATCCCCCTTTCTCTTGTGTGTATTCCCCTCTCCTGTGTGTTTCCTTTTCTCTCCTGTGTGTATCCTTCTCTCTTTTCGGTACGTCACCCTCTCTCCTGTGTAAATCCCATCTTTGATGTGTGTCCTCTTTTCTCCTTTGTGTATCTTCCTTTCTCCTCTGTGTACCCTCCTTTTTCGTGTGTGTATCACCCCGCTTCTGTGTGTATCACCCTCTCTTCTGTGTTTATCCCCCTCTTTTTTGTGTGTATTCTCCTCTCACCTCTGTGTATCTCCCTCTCTCTTGTGTGTATACTCTTCTCACCTGTTTGTATCCTCCTCTCTTCTGTTTGTATCCCTCTTTCCTATGTGTATTCCCCCTCTCCCGTGTGTGTATCCTCGTCTCTCCTGCGTGTGTCCTCCTCTCTTCTGTGTTTATCTTCCTCTCTATTTTGTGAATTCCCGTCTCTCCTGTACATATCATTCTCTCTCCTGTGTGTATGCTCCTCTCTTTTGTGTGTATCCTCCTCTCTCCTGTGTGTTTCTTCCTCTCTCCTGTGTCTATCCACCCTATCTCCTGTGTGTAACGCCCTCTCTCCTCTGTGTATTAACCTCTCTCCTGTGTATACTCCTCTCTCCTGCGTGTATCCTCCTCTCTTTTTTGTGTATCTTCCTCTCTCCTATATGTATTTCCCTCTCTCCTGTCTGTATGCCCCTCTCTCCTGTGTGTATTTCCCACTTCGGTGTGTATACCCTCTCTCCTGTGTGTATTTCCATCTCCTGTGTGTACACCCCTGTCTTGTGTATATTTCCCTGTCTCCTGTATGTATCCAACTCTCCTGTTTGTTTTCCCCTCTCTTCTGTGTGTATGCTCTTATCCTGAGTGTATACTCCTATCTCCTGTGTGTATCCTCCTGTCTCCTGCGTGTATCCTTTTCTCTTCTGCGTGTATCCTCCTCTCTCCTGCGTGTATCCTTCCACTTTCTTGTGTCTTTCCCCTCTCTCCTGTGTGTAACACCTTTCTTTCCTGTGTGTATCAACCCTTTCTCCTGTGTGTATCTTCCTCTCTTGTGTGTATCTTCTCTCTCCTGTTTGTTTCATCCTCTCTTCTGTGTGTATCCTCCTCTCTCCTGTGTTTATGCACCTCTCTCCTCTGTGTATCACCCTTTCCTGTGTGTATTCTTCTCTCTCCTGTGTGCATCCCCCTCTCTCTTTTGTGTATTCCCCTCATTTGTGTGTATACCCCTCTCTCCTATGTGTATTCCCTCTCTCCTGTGTGGATCCCCCTCTCTCTTTTGTGTATCGCCCTCTCCTTTGTGTGTCTTATTTTTATCTACGTGTATACTTTTCTTTTTTGTGTGTATATTTTCTCTCTTTTGTGTGTATGCACCTCTCTTCTTTGTGTTTTCCCCTCACCTTTGTGTATATCCCTCTCTCCTGTGTGTATCTTCCCTCTCTCCTGTGTGTATCCCCCTCTCTTTTGTGTGTATCCTCTCGCTCCTGTGTGTATTCTTTTCTCTTCTGTGTGTATCCTTTTCTCTTCTGTGTGTATCATTCTCTCTCTTGTGTGTATCCCCTACCCTTCTGTGTGTATTTTTCTCTCTCCTGTGTGTATCCCCCTCTCTCCTTTTGGTATCCTCCTCTGTGTTGCGTGTATCTTTCTTTCTCCTGCGTGTATCCTCCTCTCTCGTGTGTATACCCCTCTTCTGTGTGTATACCCTCTCTCCTATGTGTATTTCGTCTCTCCTGTGTGGATCCCCTCTCTCTTGTGTGTATCGCCCTCTCCTGTGTGTATGCGCCTCTCTCTTTTCTGTATTCGTTTTTCACCTGTGTGTATTCTACTATTTACTGTGCATATCTTTCTCCTTCTATGTGTATCCCACTCTCTCCAGTGTGTACCCTCTCACTTCTCTGAGTATGCCCAACTCTCCTGTGTGTATCCCCCTCTCTCCTTTTAGTATCCTTCTTCTCCCCTGTGTGTATTTCTTCTCTCGCCTTTGTATATCATAGTCTCTTCTGTGTGTATCCCCCTCTTTATTGTGTGTATCCCCCCTTTTTCTTGTTTGTATCCTCCTCTCTCCTGTGTGTACCCACCCTCTTCTTTGTGTATCCTCCTCTCTCCTGTGTGTATCCGCCCTCTCTCCTGTGTGTAACGCCTTCTCTCCTCTGTGTATTTCCCTCTCCTGTGTATACTCCTCTCTTTTGCGTATATCCCCTCTCTCCTTTCTGTATCTTCCTCTCTCCTATGTGTATCCCCTCTCTCCTGTGTGTGTGTCCCTCTCTCTTTTGTGTATTCCCGTCTCTTCTGTTTGGATCTCCCTCTCTCCTGTGTGTATCCCCTCTCCTGTTTGTATCCCCTCTCTCCTCTCTGTATCCTCTCTCCTGTGTGTTTTCCCCTCTCTCTTGTGTGTTTTTTCCTGTCTCCTGCATGTATCCATCTCTCCTTTGTGTATTCTTCACTCTCCAGTGTGTATGCCCCTCTTCTGTGTGTATACTCCTCTTTCCTGTGTGTATCCTCTTCTTTCCTGTGTGTATCCTCCTCTCTGCTGTGTGTATCCTGCTCTCTCCTGTGTGTATCACTCCGCTTTCCTGTGTGTTTCCCCCATCTCTCCTGTGTGTATCACCCTCTCTCCTGTGTGTATCCTTCATCTCCTGTGTGTATCACCCTCTCTCCTGTGTGTATCCCCCTCTCTCTTGTGTATTCCTCTCTCCTGTTTGTTTCCTCCTCTCTCTCCTGTGTGTATCCTCCTCTCTCCTGTGTGTATCCCCCTTTCTCCTGTGTGTATCCCCCTTTTTTGTGTGTATGCCTCTCTCCTGTGTGTATCTCCCCCTCCTATGTGTATCCTCCTCTCTCCTGTGCGTATTCTTCTCTCTCCTGTGTGTATTTTTCTCTCTCCTGTGTGTATCTTTCTCTCTTCTGTGTGTATTCCTCTCCTGTGTTTTCACCCTCTCTCCTGTGTGTAACCTTTTCTCTTTTGTGTGTATCCCCCATTTCTTCTGTGTGTATCCTTCTCTCTTCCGTGTGTATCCCCTCTCTCCTGTTTGTATCCTCCTCTCTCCTGTGTGTATCTTTCTCTCTCCTGTGTGTATGCCCCTCTCACCTTTTTGTATCCCCCTCTCTGGTGTGTATCCTCCTCTCTCCTGTGTGTATCCCCATCTCCTGTGTGTATTTCCTCTCCTGTGTGTATGCACCTCTCTCCTGTGTGTATCTTTCTCTACTGTGTGTATTTCTTTTTCTTCTGTGTGTACCACACCTCTCCTTTGTGTATCCTCCACTCTCCTGTGTGTATCCTTCTCTCTTTTGTGTGCATCCTCCTCTCTTTTGTGTGTACCTTCCTCTCTTCTGTGTGTATCACCCCTCTCCGGTGTGTATCCCCCTCTCTTCTGTGTGTATCCTTCTGTCTTTTGTTTGTATCCTTCTCTCTTTTATGTGTATCCTCCTCTCCTGTGTGTATCCTAATCTCCTGTGTGTATCTTCTTTTCTACTGTGTGTATTCTCCTCTCTCCTGTGTGTATCCTATTATCTTCTGTGTTTATCCCTCTTCTCTCCTGTGAGTTTCCCCTCTCTCCTATGTGTATCCCCCTCTCTCCTGTGTGTATTTTCTCTCTACTGTGTGTATCCTCTGCTCTGCTGTGTGTATCCTTCTCTCTCCTGAGTGTACGCCCTTCTCTCCTGTGTGTATCCCCATCTCCTGTGTGTATTCTTATCTCTTCTGTGTGTATACCCTTTTCTTCTGTGTGTATCATTCTCTCCAGTGTTTATGCCCCTCTCTCCTGTGTGTTTCCCCATCTCCTTTGTGTATCCTCCTCTCTGCTGTGTGTATCCTTTTCTCTTTTTGGTGTATTTCCCACTCTTTTGTGTGTATTCCCCTCTTTTTTTTGTATCCTTTTCTCTCGTGTGTATACCCCTCTCTTCTGTGTGTACCTTCTTTTTTCCTGTGTGTATTTCCCTCTCCTGTGTTTCTCAACCCTCTCTTCTGCGTGTATCCTCCTCTCTTCTGTCTGTATCCTTATTCCTTTTGTGTGTATTTTCCTCCCTCCTGTATTTATCCTTCTCTTCCTGTGTGTACCAACCCTCTCCTGTTTGTATCTCCCTCCATCCTGTGTCTATGCCCCACTCTCCTGTGGGTATCCTCCTCTCTCCTGTGTGTATCTTCCTCTCTGCTGTGTGTATCCTCCTCTCTTTTTTGTGTGTGCTTTTTTCTACTGTGTGTATCCCTCTCCTGTGTGTATCCACTTCTCTTCCGTGTGCATTTCCCCCACTTCTGTGTGTACCCACCTCGCCTGTGTGTCACTCTCTCTTTAATGTGTGTTTCCTTCTCTCCTTTGTGTGTCCTCCTCTCTCCTGTGTGTATCCTCCTCTCTCCTGAGTGTATTTTCATTTCTGCTCTGTGTATCCTTCTCTTTCCTGTGTGTATCCCCCTCTCTCCTGTGTGTATCCTCCTTTCTCCTGTGTGTATGCCGCACTCTCCTGTTTGTATCTTTCTCTCTCTTGTGTGTATCCCCTCTCTCCTGTGTGTATCCTTTTCTCTCTTGTGTGTATCCTCCTCTGGCTTGTGTGTATTCTCCTCTCTCCTGTAAGTATCCCCTCCTTTTGTGTGTATCCTCTCCTGTGTATCCTCCTCTCTTTGTGTGTATCCCCTCTCCTGTGTGTATCCTCCTCTTTCCTGTGTGCATCCTCCTCTCTCTCCTGTGTATCCTCCTCTTTCCTGTGTGCATCCTCCTCTCTCTCCTGTGTGTATCCTCATCTCCTGTGTGTATATTCCTTTCTCCTGTGTGTATTCTCCTCTCTCCTGTGTGTATCCCTTTCTTCTGTGTGTATCCTCTCTCCTGTGTGTATCCCCTCTCTCCTGTGTGTATCTCTCCTGTGTGTATTTTCTCTCTGTGTGTATCCTCCTCTCTCCTGTGTGTATCCTTCTCTCTCCTGTGTGTATGCACTTCTCTCCTGTGTATCCCCATCTCCTGTGTGTATCTTCCTCTCTTCTGTGTGTATCCCTTTCTTCTGTGTGTATCCTTCTCTCCTGTGTGTATCCCTCTCTCCTGTGTGTATCCCCTTTCTCCTGTGTGTATCCTCCTCTCTCCTTTGTGTATCCTCCACTCTGCTGTGTTTATCCTCCTCTCTTTGTGTGTATCCCCTCTTCTGTGTGTATCCTCCTCTCTCTTGTGTGTATTCTTCTCTCTCTGTGTATCCTTCTCTCCTTTGTGTATCCTCTCTCTCCTGTGTGTATCACCACTCTCCTGTGTGTATCTTCCTCTCTCCTGTGTGTATCCTTTTCTCTCTGTGTGTATCCCCTCTCTCCTGTGTGTATCCTCTCTCTCTGTGTATCCTTTTCTCTCCTGTGTGTATCCTCCTCTCTTCTGTGTGTATCCTCCTGTCTCCTGTGTGTATCCCCTCTCCTGTGTATCCTCTCTCTCTGTGTGTGTATCCTCTCCTGTGTATCCTCCTCTTTCCTGTGTGTATTCTCCTCTCTTTTGTGTATCCTCTCCTGTGTGTATCTCCTCTCCTGTGTATCCCCTTTCTCCTGTGTGCTTCCCCTTCTCATTTGTGTATTCTCCTCTCTCTTATGTGTATCCTCCTCTCTCTTGTGTGTATTCCCCTCTCTTCTGTGTGTATCCTCCTCTTTATTTTGTGTATCCTCCTCTATTCTCTGTATATTCTCCTCTCTTCTGTATGTATGCCCCTCTCTCCTGTGTGTATCCCCTCTCTCCTGTGTTTATCCTCCTTTCACATGTGTATCCCCTTTCTCCTGTTTGCATCATTTTCTCTCCTGTGTGTATCCTTTCTCTCCTTTCTGTATCCTCCTCTTTTTTGTGTGTATCCTGCTCTCTCCTGAGTGTATCCCCTCTTCTGTGTGTATCCTCCTCTCTTTTGTGTGTATCCCACTCTCCTGTGTGTATTCTCCTCTCTTCTTTGTGTATCCTCTCTCTCTGTGTGTATTCTCCTCTCTCATGTGTGTATCCTCCTCTCTTTTGTGTATCCTTCTCTCTCCTGTGTGTATCTTTCTCCCCTGTGTGTATCCCACTGTCTCCTGTGTGTATCCTCTCTCTCCTGTGTGTATCATTTTCTCTTCTGTGTATCCTCCTTTCACCTGTGTGTATCCTCGTCTCTCCTGTGTGTATCCTCCTCTCTCTGTGTGTATCTTCCTCTCTCCTGTGTGTATCCTTTTCTCTTCTGTTTGTATCCTCCTCTCTTCTGTGTGTATCCTCCTCTCTCCTGTGTATCCTTCTCTCTCCTGTGTGTATCTTCCTTTCTCCTGTGGGTAACACCTTTCTTTCCTGTGTGTATCACCCCTTTCTTTTGTGTGTATACCCATCTCTCTTTTGTGTATCCCTTGCTCCTGTTTGTTTCCTCCTCTCTCCTGTGTGTATTCTCCTCTCTCCTGTGTGTATACCCCTTGCTCCTGTGTGCATCTTCCTTTTATGTGTGTATGCCCCTCTCTTCTGTGTGTATCTCTCCCTCCTATGTTTATCCTCCTCTCTCCTGTGTTTATCCTTTTCTCTCCTGTGAGTATTTTCCTCTCTCCTGTGTGAATTTCCACTTTTCTCTGTGTATCTTCTCTCTTGCGTGTATCCTCCTCTCTCCTCTGTCTATGCTCCTCTCTTCTGTATGTGTCTCCCTCTCCTGTGTTTATCACCCTTTCTCCTCTGTGTATCCCACACTCTCCTCTGTGTATTTCCCTCTCTTTTTTGTATACCCCTCTCTTCTTTGTATATCCCCCACTTCTGTGTATCCTCTTCTCTTCTGTGTTTATCTTCCTCTCTCCTCTGTGTATTGTCCTCTCTCCTGTGTGTATCTTCCTCTGTCCTGTGTGTATCCTCCCTCTCCGGTGTGTATTTTTCTCTCTCCTGTTTGTATCCTCGTCTTTTCTTTGTGTATTTTCTTTACTCCTGTATGCACCACCCTTGCTCCTGTGTGTATTTCCCTCTCCTGTGTGTATCCTTTTCTCACCTGTGTGTATCCCTTGCTCATCTGTGTATCCTCCTCTCTACTGTGTGTATCCTTTTCTCTTCTGTGTGTATCATTCTCTCTCTTGTGTATCCCCCTCTCCTGTGTGTATCCTTTTATTCCCGTGTGTATTTTCCTCTTTTCTGCGTGTATATTTCTTTATCCTGTGTGTATTTCTCCTCTCTTCTGTGTGTTTTCCCCCTCTCTCTTGTGTGTAACTGCTTTTTCTTCTGTGTGTATCCCCCCTTTCTCCTGTGTGTATCACCCTTTCTCCTGTGTGTATCCTCTCGCCTGTTTGTATTTTCCTCTCTCATGTGTGTATCATTTTCTCTCCTGTGTGTATCTTCATCTCCTGTGTGTATCCCCCCTTTCCTGTGTGTATTCCCCTTTCTTCTGTGTGTATCCCCTTTCCTCTGTGCATTCTTTTTCTCCTTTGTGTATCTCCTCTCCTGTGTGTATCCTCTTCTATCCTGTGTGGTTCCCTTTCTCCCCTGTGTGTATCTTTCTTTCTCCTGTGTGTATCACCACTCTCCTGTGTGTGTCCTTCTCTCTCCTGTGTGTATCCTTCTCTCATTTGTGTGTATCTTCCTCTTTCCGGTGTGTAGCCTTCTTTCTCTTGCGTGTATTTTCTCTCTTCTGTCTGTATCCTATTCTATTTTTTGTGTATCCTTCTCCCTTCTGTCTTTATCCTTCTCCCCCTGTGTGTATCCCCCTGTTTTCTGTGTGTATCCCCCTCTCTTCTATGTGTATGCCCCACTCTTTTGTGTGTATTCCCTCTCTCCTGTGTGTATCGTTCCTCTCTCCTGTGTTTACCCTCCTCTCTCCTCTGTGTATGCCCCTCTCTCCTGTGTGTATCCCTTTCTCCTGTGTGTATCCCACTCTTTCCTTTGTGTATTCTTCTTTCCCTTGTGTGTATTTTCCTCTCTCCTGTGTGTATCCTCTCCTGTGTGTATCACCACTCTCCTTGTGTATCCCCTCTCCTGTGTGTGTATCCCCTCTCTGTGTATCCTTCTCTGTGTGTATTTTCTCTCTGTGTATCCTCCTCTCTGTGTGTATCCCCTCTTCTGTGTGTATCCACCTCTCTCCTGTTTGTATCCTTCTCTCCTGTGTATCTTCTCTCTCCTGTGTATATCCTCTCTCTTTTGTGTGTATCTTCCTCTCTCCTGCGTGTATCCTTTTCTCTTCTGTGTGTATCATTCTCTCTCTTGTGTATCCTCCTTTCTCCTGTGTATCCTCCTCTCTCCTGTGTGTATCCTCCTCTGTCCTGTGTGTATCCTTTTCTCTTCTGTGTATCCTTTTCTCTCCTGTGTGTATCACCACTCTCTCCTGTGTGTATCCCCTCTCTCTTGTGTATCCTCCTTTCTCCTGTGTGTATCTTCCTCTCTCTTGTGTGTATACTTCTCTCCTGTGTGTATCCTTCTCTAAATAGTGTGTATCCTCCTTTCTCCTGTGTGTATCCTCCTCTCTTCTGTGTGTATTGTTTTTCTCTCCTGTGTATCACCCTCTCTCTGTGTGTATCACCCTTTCCTGTGTGTATCTTCCTCTCTCCTGTGTGTGTATCCTCTCTCTGTGTATCCCGTCTCTCCTGTGTGTATCCTTCTCTCTGCTCTGTGTATTCTTCTCTCTCCTGTGTGTACGCTCCACCTCTCTTTTGTGTGTATTTTTTTCTCTTGTGTGTATCCGCCTCTCCTGTGTTTATGGTCCTCTTTTCTGTGTGTATTCCCACTCCTGTGTGTATCCTCCTCTCGCCTTTTTGTATCCTTCTCTCTCCTCGGTGTATTTTTCTCTCTCCTCTGTGTATCCCCCTCTCCTTTGTGTGTCCTTTTCTCTCCTGTGTGTATTCTACTTTCTGCTGTGTGTACCCTCCTCTCTTCTGTGTGTATCACGCCACTCCTATGTGTATCCTCCTCTCTCCTGTGTATATCCTCCTCTTTTATGTGTATCCTCTTCTCTCCTGCGTGTATTCTCCCTTCTCCTGTGTTTATTCTCCTCTCTCTGTGTATCCTCCTCTCTGTGTATCCTCTCCTGTGTATCCTTCTCTCTTTTGTGTATCCTCTCTCTTTTTGGTGTGTATTCTCCTCTCTTTTGTATTTATCTTTTTTTCTCTGTGTCTATCCCCCTTTCTCCTGTGTGTATTCCCCTCCCTTCTGTGTGTATCCTCCTCTGTCCTGTGGGAAAGCCCCTCTTTCCTGTGTGTATCCCCCTCTTTTGTGTATCCTCCTTTCTTCTGTGTGTATCTTCCTCTCTCCTGTGTTTATCCTCTCTCCTTTGTGTATCCCCCTCTCTCCTGTGTGTTTTCCCTCTCCTTTGTGTATCCTCCTTTCTTCTGTGTGTATCCTCCTCTCGTTTTTGTGTATCCTCCTTTCTCCTGTGTTTATTTTCCTCTCTCTTCTGTGTGTATCTTCCTCTCTCTTGTGTGTATCCCCTCTCTCTGTGTGTCCTCCTCTCTTCTTTCTGTATTCTCCTCTCCTGTGTATCCCCTCTCTGTGTGTATCACCACTCTCCTGTGTATCCTCCTCTCCTGTGTGTATTTTCTTTCTCCTGTGTGTATCCTTTCTCTCCTGTGTGTGTATCCTCTCTCCTGTTTGTATCATTTTCTCTTCTGTGTGTATTCTCCTCTTTCCTTTCTGTATTCTCCTCCCTTTAATGTATCCTTTGTGTTTCCCCCTCGGCTGTGTGTATCCCACTTTCTCCTGTGTGTATCCTCTCCTGTGTATCCTTTTCTATTCTGTGTGTATCTTCCTCTCTCCTATGTGTATCCTCCTCTCTGTGTGTATCCCACTTTCTCCTGTGTGCATTCTCCTCTTTTCTTTCTGTATTCTCCTCTCTTTTGTGTGTATCCTCTCTGTGTGTATCCCCTCTCTGTGTGTATTCTCCTCTCTCTTATGTGTATCCTCCTCTCCTGTGTGTATCCTCCACTCTGCTGTGTTTATCCTTCTCTCTTTTGCGTTTATCCCCCTCATTCCTGTGTGTATTCTCCTTTCTCCTGTGTGTATTTTCCTCTCTCTTGTGTTTATCCTCCTCTCTCCTGTGTGTATCCTCTCCCCATTTGTGTATGCCACACTCTCCTGTTTGTATCCTTCACTCTCCTGAGTGTATTCCCCACTCTCCTGAGTGTATTCCCCTCTCTCCTGTGTGTATCCTCCTTTCACATGTGTATCCTCCACTCTCCTATTTTCAACATTTTCTCTCCTGTGTGTATACTCCTCTCTTCTTTCTGTATCCTCCTCTCTTTTGTGTATCCCCCACTCTCCTGAGTGTATCTCCCTCTTCTGTGTGTATCCTTTTTTTTCTGTGTGTATCTCCCACTATCCTGTGTGTTTCAGCCTCTCCTCTGTGTATGCCTTTGTCTCTTTTGTGTATTCTCCTCTCTCATGTGTGTATCTTCCTCTCTAATGTGTGTATCCTTCTCTCTCCTGTGTGTATCTTCCTCCCCCTGTGTGTATCCCACTGTCTCCTGTGTGTATCCCTCTCTCCTGTGTGTATCTTTCTTTCTCAGTGTATCCTCCTTTCATCTGTGTTCATCCTCGTCTCTCCTGTGAGTATCATCCTCCCTCTTGTGTGTATCTTCCTCTCTCCTGTGTGTATCCTTTTCTATTCTGTGTGTATCCTCCTGTCTCCTGTGTGTATCCTCCTCCCTCCTTTGTGTATTTTCTTTTCTCCCGTGGGTATCCCCTCTCTCCTGTGTGTATCTTCCTCTCTCCTGTGTGTATCCTTTTGCATCATGTGTGTATCCTCTCTCCTTTGTGTATGCCCCTCTCTTCTGTGTGTATCCCCGTCTACTGTGTGTATCCTCCTCTCTGCTCTGTGTATCCTTCACTCTCATATGTGTATCCTTCTCTCTTTTGTTTTAATCTTCCTCTTTCCTGTGTGTATCTTCTTCTTAACTTTGTGTATCCCTTCTCTCTTTTGTGTTTATCTTCCTCTCTCTTGTGTGTATACTCCTCTCTTCTGTGTGTATCTTTTCTCATTTCTGTGTGTATAACCCTCTCTTTTTTGTGTATTTCCCTCAGCTGTGTGTATACCCCTCTCTCCTGTGTGTATCCCCCCTCTCCTGTGTATATCTCCCTCTCTATTTTGTGAATTTCCGTCTCTCCTGTGCGTATCATTCTCTCTCCTGTGTGCATGCTCCTCTCTTTTGTGTGTATCCTCCTCTCTCCTGTGTTTATTCTACTCTCTTCTCTGTCTATCCACCCTCTCTCCTGTGTGTACCGCCATCTCTCCTCTGTGTATTAACTTCTCTCCTGTGTATACTCCTCTCTCCTGCGTGTATCCTCCTCTCTTTTCTGTGTATCTTCCTCTCTCCTATATGTATTTTTCTCTCTCCTGTCTGTATACCCTCTCTCTTGTGTGTATTCCCATCTCCTTTGTGTATCCCCCTCTCTCTTGTGTATATTTTCCTGTCTCCTGTATGTGTCCAACTCTCCTGTGTGTATCCCCCTCTCTCCTGTGTGTATGCTTTTCTCCTGTGTGTATACTCCTCTATCCTGTGTGTATCCTCCTGTCTACTGCGTGTATCTTCCTCTCTCCTGTGTATCCTTCTCTGTGTGTATTCCTCTCTCCTGTGTGTATCCTCCTTTCTCCTGTGTGTATCCCCTTATCCTGTGTGTATCCCCTCTCTTGTGTGTATCTCCTCACTCCTGTGTGTATCCCTCTCTCTTCTGTGTATCCTCCTCTCTCCTGTGTTTATTCTCTCTCCTGTGTGTATCACCCTTTCCTGTGTGTATTCTTCTCTCCTGTGTGCATCCCCTCTCTCCTGTTTGTATCCTCCTCTCTTTTGTGTGTATCCTTCTCTCCTGTGTGTATTCCCTCTCCTGTGTGGATCCCTCTCTCTTCTGTGTATCCCTCTCTTCTGTGTGTATCCTTTTTCTCCTGTGTATCCTCCTCTCTTTTGTGTGTATCTTTTCTCTCTCCTGTGTGTATCCTCCTCTCTTCTGTGTGTATTCCCTCTCCTGTGTGTATCCCTCTCTTCTGTGTGTATCTTTCTCTCTCCTGTGTGTATCCCCTCTCTCCTGTGTGTATCCTCTCTCTTCTGTGTATCCTCTCCTGTGTGTATTCTTTTCTCTTCTGTGTGTATCATTCTCTCTCTTGTGTGTATCCTCCTTTCTTCTGTGTGTATTTTCTCTCTCTGTGTGTATTTCCTCTCTCCTGTGTGTATCCTCCTCTCTGCTGTGTGTATCCTCCTTTCTCCTGTGTGTATTCTCCTCTCTCGTGTGTATCCCCTCTTCTGTGTGTATACCCTCTCTCCTGTGTATTTTCCTCTCTCCTGTGTGGATCCCTCTCTCTTGTGTGTATCCTCCTCTCTGCTGTGTGTATCCTCCTCTCTTTTGTGTATCCTCTCTCTCCTGTGTGTATCCTCCTCTCTCTTGTGTGTATCCTTCTCTCTTCTGTGTATCCTCCTTTCTTCTGTGTGTATCCCCTCTCCTGTGTGTATCCTCCTTTCTTCTGTGTGTATCCCTCTCTCCTGTGTGTATTTTTCTCTTCTGTGTGTATCTTTCTCTCTCCTGTGTGTATCCTTCTCTCTCCTTTGTGTATCCTCCTCTCTTCTGTGTGTATCCCCCTCTTTATTGTGTTTATTTCTTCTCTCTCCTGTGTGTATCCTCCTCTCTCCTGTGTGTATATTCCCTCTCTTCTGTGTGTATCCCCTCTATCCTGTGTGTATCCCCCTCTCTCCTCTGTGTATCCTCCTCTCTCCTGTGTGTATTTTATTTTGTGTGTATCCTCCTCTCTCCTGTGTGTATTTGTTCTCTCTCCTGTGTGTATGCCACTCTCTTTTTGTGTATTCCCCTCACCTGTGTGTATACCACTCTCTCCTGTGTGTATTGTCCTCTCTCCTGTGTGTATCACCCTCTCTACTGTATGAATTTTTCTCTATTCTGTGCGTAACCTTCTCTGTCCTGTGTGTATGCTCCTCTCTTTTGTGTGTATCCTTCTCTCTCCTGTGTGTCTCCTTCTCTCTCCTGTGTGTATCCCACCACTCTCCTGTGTGTAACGCCCTCTCTCCTGTGTGTATTTCCATCTCTCCTGTGTGTATCCCCCTCTTCTGTGTGAATCCCCCCTCTCCTGTCTGTATCCACCTCTCCTGTGTGTATCCCCTTCTCTGTTGTGTGTATTTCCCTGTCTCTTGTATGTATCCAACGCTCCTGTGAGAATCTCCCTTTCTCCTGTGTGTATGCCCCATTTCTGTGTGTATACTCTTCTCTCCTGTGTGTATCCTAATCTTTTCTGTGTGTATCCTCCTCTCTCCTTTGTGTATCCTCCAATCTCCTGCATGTATCCTCCTCTCTTCTATTTTTCTCCTCCTGTTTTTTGTGTGTATCCTCCTCTTTTGTATTTATCGTTTTCCGTCTCTGTGTATCCTCCTCTCTCCTGTGTGTATTCCCCTCTCTCCTGTGTGTATGCTTCACTCTCCTGTGTGTATCCCCCTCTCTTCTTTGTGTATCACCCCTCTCTCCTGTGTGTATCCTCCTCTCTCCTGTGCATAAGCCCCTATCTCCTGTGTGTGTTTTTCTCTCTTGTGTGTATTCCCCTCTCTCCTGTGTGTATTCTACCCTCTTCTGTGTTTATCTTTCTCGCCTGTGTGAATCCCTCTCTCTCCTGTGTGTTTTCCATCTTCTTTGTGTATCCTCCACTCTCCTGTGTGTATCCTCCTATCTCATGTGTGTATTCTCCTCTCTCCTGTGTGTATCCCCCTGTCTCCTGTTTGGATCCCCATATCTTGGGTGTATCCCCTTCTGTCGTGTTTGTATTTCCCTGTCTCCTGTGTATCACCCTCTCCTGTGTATCCTCCTCTCTTTGTGTGTATCCTCTCTCCTGTGTATCTTTTCTCTCTGTGTGTGTCCTTTCTCTCTTGTGTGTATCCTTCTTTCCTGTGTGTATCCTCTCCTGTGTGTTTTCCTTTTCTCCTGTGTGTAACGCCTTTCTTTCCTGTGTGTATACCCCTTTCTCCTATGTGTATCCCCCTCTTTTGTGTGTATTTCCTCTCTCCTGTTTGTTTCCTCTTCTCTCCTGTGTGTATCCTTTTCTCTCCTGTGGTTACACCACGCTCTCTTGTGTTTATCACCCTTTTCTGTGTGTATACATTTCTCTCCTGTGTTTATCCCCATTTCTTCTTTTTTTGTCACCCTTTTATGTGTGTATGCCCCTCTCTCCTGTGTGTATTCTTTCTCCTTTGTGTATCCCTCTCTTTCTTGTGTGTATCCCCTTATCCTGTGTGTATCCTCCTCTCTCCTCTGTGTATCCCCTCTCTCCTGTGTGTACCCTCCTCTCTTCTGTGTGTATCACCCCTCTCCTTTGTGTATCCCCCACTAACCTGTGTGTATCCTTATGTCTCCTGTGTGTATCCTTCCCTCTTTTGTGTGTATTTCTCTCTCTCCTGTGTATCCTCCTCTCTCCTGTGTGTATCCTTTCTCTCGTGAGTGTTCTCTTGTCTCTGCTGTGTGTATTTTCTTTCTCTTGTGTGTGTGCCCCTCTTTTTGTGTCTGTCACCCTCTCCTGTGTGTATCTTTTTCTCTCCTGTGTATATCCTCCTTTCTCCTGTGTGTATCCCCCTCTCCTGTGTGTATGCCCCTCTTTCCTGTTGTTATCCCCCTCTCCTGTGTGTATACTACTCTTTTCTGTGTGTATCCTTTTCTCTTATCGGTGTGTTCCCCTCTTTCCTGTGTGTATCCTCCTCTTCTTTGTGTACCTTTCTAACTTTTGTTTGTATCCTCCTTTCTCCTATGTGCACCCTTTTCTCTCCTGTGTGTATCATCCTCTTCTGTGTGTATCCTCTTCTCTCCTGTGTGTATTTCTCTCTCTCCTGTGTGTATCCTCCTCTCTTTTCTGTGTATCCTCCACTCTCCTGTGTGTATCCTTCTCTCTTCTGCGTGTATCCTTTTTTCTCCTGTTCGTATCCTTCTCTATGCTGTGTGTATCTTCCTCTCTCCTGCTTGTATCCTTTCTCCTGTGTGTGTCCTCCTCTCTCTTGCATGTATCCTTCTCTCTTCTGTGTGCATTCTCCCCTATCCTGTGTGTATCCATTTTTTTCCTGTGTGTATCCTTCTGTCTCCTGTGGATATCAATTCTCTCTCCTGTGCGTATCCCTCTTTTTTCCTGTGTGTATCCCCTCTCCTGTGTGTATCCTCCTCTCGTTTCTGTGTACCTCCTTTCTCCTGTGTGTATCATCCTCTCTGCTGTGTGTATCATCCTTTCTCCTGTGTCTACGCCCCTCTCTCCTGTGTGTAACACCATATCCTGTGTGTATGCCCCTCTCGCCTGTGTGTATTTTTCTCTCCTGTGTTTTTCCTCGTCTCTCCTGTGTGTATCTTTCTCTCTTCTCTGTTTATTCCCTACTCTCCTGTGTGTATCCCTTTTCCTTTGTGTATTTTCTTCTTTCCTGTGTTTACCCCCTCTCTCCTGTGTGTACCCTCCACTGTCCTGTGTGTATCACCACTCTCCTTGTGTGTCCCCCATCTCTCCTGTGTGTATGCCCCTCTCTCGTGTGTATCCTTCTCTCTCCTGCGTGTATTTTTCTCTCTCCTGCGTAAATTCTCCCTCTGCTGTATGTATGCCCCACTTCTCTGTGTATCCACCTCTCTCCTGTTTGCATTCCCTTCTCTTCCGTGTGGATCTTTCTCACTCCTGTGTGTATACCCTGTCTCCTGTGTGTATTCTTCTCTCTGCTGCGTGTATACTTTTCACTTCTGTGTGAATCCATCTCTCTCCTCTAGGTATCCTCTTTTTCTATGTAAACCCTCATCTCTCCTGTGTGTATCCTCCTTTGTCCTGTGTGTATCCTTTTCTCTTCTGTGTGTATCTTTTTTCTCTCCTGTGTGTATCACCACTCTGTCCTGTGTGTATACACCCTCTCTCCTGTGTGTATCTTCCCTTTCTCCAGTTTGTATCTTCCTCTCTCTTGTGTGTATACTTCTCTCCTTTGTGTGTATCCTCCTCTCCTGTGTGTATCTTCCTCTCTCTGTGTATCCTCCTCTCTTTTGTGTGTATTTCTCTCTCCTGTG
>JAKFGQ010000145.1:0-49736 GCA_021498475.1 Saguinus midas | reverse complement strand
TTGGGGCTGAGAGTTTTGCTGCCAGCATCTAGGACGGTGCAGCCCGGTGAGGAGGGGCGCCCACCATCTCTGACGAGTGCACATCACTGAAGTACCACCCAGGTCTGACGCAGCCTGCCATTGCCGAGGCAACCTGCCATGACAGAGAGACTCCACCAGGCAGCAACAGGGCTGACCCACGCTAGCAGGTCAGAGCCCGGGCAGGCAAATAGTGAATAGACTGACGCCTAGTGGAGCAGGACAGTGCAACAGATACTCATAAAGAAAGCCCCAACTCCCTGAGACAGAGCATCTAAGGGTGAAAAAAGAGTGGTGTTTTATGAGTTCTATTGCAGCAGACATAAACAACCCCCCAACAACACTGAATGAACAACGGAGCTCACAGGTCAGCACTGGAGCTCCTATAAAGCACAGACCATCTCCTGAAGCAGCTCCCTGACCCCTCTATATCCAAAGAGTCACCCCCAAAAAAGACTAATCAGACTGACATTTGGTGGACATCATTCTGGAACAAAGACAGTAGAAGAAGAAACAGGTAACATCCCTCACGGTTCCGCAGCTGCTACAGATATACCCCAGACAAGCAGGGCCTAAAGTAGACCTCAGCACTTATACAGCAGAGGGGCTAGACTATTAGAAGGAAAACCAAGTAACAGAAATACTTCATCATCAACAATCTCAGCGCCAACATAGAGACCCAATTGAATAATCAGCAACTACTAAGACGACAGGAGGATAAGTCCACAAAGATGGGAAGAAACCAGCCCAAAAAGGAGGACAACACCCGAAACCAAAACACCTCACCTCCTACAAAGGACCAAAACTCCTCAACAGCAAGGGAACAAAGCTAGACGGAGAATCAATGTGACGCAAAGACGGAATCAGACTTCAGAAAGTGGATATTGAGAAACTTCAGTGAGCTAAAAGAACCTGTTCTAAATCAGTGCAAAGAAACTAAGAACCTTGAAAAAGATTTGAGAAAATAATGGCCTGTTTTATTCACTGTGGCTCTGAATATGTGTCTACATGAAATAGACTCCTGAATACATCAAATTATTCAGTGACACTCTGAATTAGAGGACACATGAAAAAGTCTACTGACTATTCCACAGGTGTGCATTATTTAGTGAGACTCTGAATGAAGGGATATAGGTAAATTCTATTTCCCCAGGTGTGTACACTAGAGGCTCTTAATGAGTGGCCATAGGAAAGAGTCTCCTGACTATTCCACAGGTGTGCATTATTTAGTGAGACTCTGAATGAGGGGATCATGGTAAGTCCTGACTATTTTTCCAGGTTTGTACACTTAGTGAGGCTCTTAAGGAGTGGCCCTAAGAAAGAGACTTCTGACTATTCCACAGGTGTGCATTATTTAGTAATTCTCTGAATGGGTGGCCATAAAAAATATACTCCAGTCTATTTCACAAGTGTGTAATATTCAGTGAGGCTGTGAAAGAGGGTCCATAAGAATCAGTCTGCTAATTACTTTACATGTGCATCATTCACTGTTTGTCTGAATGAGGAGCCATATGGCATAGACTCCTCATTATTATACATGTGTGCATTAATCAAACAGGTTCTGTTTCAGGGTCCAAATGAAATGGACTCCTGACACTGCCCCAGGTGTGTATTACTGAACGATACACAAAATTAGAGTTCATATGACATACACGCCAGGCTATTACCCAGGTGTGTATCATTCAGGAAGGCACTGAACTCGTGGCTATCTTAAACAGCATCCTGATTACTCCATATAAGTTTATTATTCACCTAAACTTTGAGTGATATACCACATAAAATAGACACCTGACTATTGCTCCACTGTGAATTATTCAATAAGATGCTAAATTCGTGGTAGTATCAAATAGAATCCTTAGGATTATTCAGGTGTATATCACTCACTGAGGCACAAAATGAGTGGCCACATAAAAAATGCTAGATTATTACCCTGGTGTTCCTTATTCACTGAGGCTCTAAATGAGTGGCTCCATGAAGTAGACTCTTAACACTTCCCCAGGTGTGTATTATTGAAAGAGGCTCTGACTACGTTTGCATAAAAAGAAACTCAGGTGTATTGCCCAGGTGTTCATTACCTACAGAGTCTCTGAATGTGTAGCCATTTAAAATAGACTCTTGACAATTTTCCAGGGATGTATTCTTCACAGAGGCCCTTAACGAGTGGCCATGTGAACCAGATTCCTTTCTTTTAGAAATACATATTATTCACTAAAACTCTAAAAGAGTGGCCTTCTGAAATAGAACCCATTTTACTCCACAGGTTTGCATAAGTTTTTGATTCACCAAACCAAACACCATATGAAACAGACAAGTGATTATTCCCCACATGTGCAGTATTCAAAAAGGCTTTGATTTTGTGGCCATATAAAATAGACTAGTGTGTATTCCACACGTGTGCATTGTTTCCTGATTCTGTGAATTAAAGGCTATATAAAGCAGATGCCTAACACTTCCCCTTGTGTGCATTACTCAGTGAGGCTCTTTTCGTTTAACCATATGAAACAGGATGCTGTCTATCTCAAATATTTGTATTATTTAGTGAATCTCTGAATGCATGTCAATATGAAATAGACTGCTAAGTATTTTACATTTTTGCATTTTTCACTGAGGTTATGAGACAGTGGCCATATAAAATGGAATCCTGACTAATCCACACGTCTATATTATCCACTGATACAATGAATGGGTGTCCTAATAAAATAGACTCCTGGCTACTCCACAGGTGTACATCATTTTCCCAGGCTCTGAATATATGTATATCGAAAATAGACTCCAAATTATTCCCAAGGTGTGTATTGCTCAGTGAGGCTCAGTGTATGCTTCCATATCAATTAGATTCCTTACTATATCAAGTGTCTGTCTTATTCAC
The DNA here is from genome assembly GCA_021498475.1 of Saguinus midas. Classification (NCBI taxonomy): domain Eukaryota; kingdom Metazoa; phylum Chordata; class Mammalia; order Primates; family Cebidae; genus Saguinus; species Saguinus midas. The sequence continues at coordinate 46,849 of JAKFGQ010000145.1, read as the reverse complement.
TGAAACTCTGAATATGTGTCAACATGAAATAGACTCCTGATTCCACCACATTCTTCAGTGACACTCTGAAAAAGAGTGGAGAGATCCACAATAGACACCCTATCATCAAAATTGAAAGAGCTAAAGAAGCAAGACCATAAAACCTCAAAACCTAGCTGAACACAAGAAATAACTAAGATCAGAGCAGAACTGAAGGAGATAGAGACAAGAAAACCCTTCAAAAAATCAATAAATCCAAAAGCTGGTTTTTCGAAAAGATCAACAAAATAGACAGACCATTAGCCAGACTGATAAAAAAGAAAAGAGAAAAACCAAATAGATGCAATAAAAATGATAATGGCGGAAATCACCAGAGATTCCACAGAAATTCAAACTATCATCAGAGATTACTAAAAACAACTCTATGCACATAAACTAGTAAAACAGGAAGAAATGGATAAATTCCTGGCCACCTGTGTCCTCCCAATCCTAAACCAGGAGGAAGCTGAAACTATGAATAGACCAATAACAAGGTCTAAAGTGGAGGCAGCAATTAAGAGCCTACCACAAAAAAAAAAAAAAGCCATGGTCCAGAGGGGTTCACAGCCGAATTCTACCAGACACACAAAGAGGATCTGGAACCATTCCTTATGAAACTATTCCAAATAATTCAAAAAAAGGAAACCCTTCCCAACTCAATTTATGAGACCAACATCATCCTGATACCAAAACCCAGCAGAGACTCAACAAGAAAAGAAAACTTCAGGCCAATATCCATGATGAACATAGATGCAAAAATCTTCAATAAAATACTGGCAAGCCGATTGCAACAGCACATTAAAAAAACTTATCCATCATGATAAAGTAGGATTCATCCCAGGCATGCAAGGCTGGTTCAACATACGCAAGCCTGTAAATGTAATTCAGCACATAAACAGAAGCAAAAACAAAAAACACATGATTATCTCAATTGATGCAGATAAGGCATTTGACAAAATTCAACAGGCTTTTAAGCTAAAAACCCTCAATAAACTTGGTATTGATGGAACATATCTCAAAGTAGTAAAAGCTATTTACGACAAACCAACAGCCTATATCATACTTAATGGGCAAAACTGGAAGCATTCCTTTGAAATCCGGCACTAGACAAGGATGCCCTCTCTCACCACTTCTATTCAACATAGTACTGGAAGTTCTAGCCAGAGCAATCAGGCAAGAAAAGAAATAAAGGGTATTCAAATAGGAAAGGTGGAAGCCAAATTGTCTCTATTTGCAGACGACATGATAGTATACCTAGAAGACCCCATCACCTCAGCCCAAAAGCTCCTGCAACTGATAAGCAACTTCAGCAAAGTCTCAGGATATAAAATCAATGTTCAAAAATCACAAGCATTCCTATACACCAATAACAGACTTAAAGAGAACCAAATCAAGAACGAACTGCCATTCACAATTGCTACAAAGAAAATAAAATACCTAGGAATACAACTCACTAGGAATGTAAGGGACCCTTTAAGGAAAACTACAAACAACTGCTCAACGAAATAAGAGAGGACACAAACAGATGGAGAAACATTCCATGTTCGTGGTTAGGAAGAATCAATATCGTGAAAATGGCTATACTGCCCAAAGTAATTTACACAATCAATGCTATCCCCATCAAACTACCATTGAATTTCTTCACAGAACTGGAAAACCACCATGAATTTCATATGGAACCAAAAGAGAGCCCGCATAGCCAAGTCAATTCTAAGCAAAAGAACACAGCGGGAGGCATCACACTACCAGACTTCAAACTATGCTACAAGGATACAGTGATTAAAACAGCATGGTACTGGTACCAAAACAGAGATATAGACCAATGGAACAGAACAGAGCCATCGGAGGCAACACAACATATCTACAACCATATTATCTTTGATAAACCAGACAAAACAGGCAATGGGGAAAGGATTCCTATTTAATAAATGGTGTTGGGAAAACTGGCTAGCCATGTGCAGAAAGCAGAAACTGGACCCCTTCCTGACACCTTACACTAAAATTAACTCCAGATGGATTAAAGACTTAAACGTAAGACCTGACACCATAAAACCCTAGAAGAAAATCTAGGCAAAACCATTCAGGACATAGGAGTAGGCAAGGACTTCATGAACAAAACACCAAAAGCATTGGCAACAAAAGCCAAAATAGACAAATGGGACCTAATCAAACTCCACAGCTTCTGCACGGCAAAAGAAACAGTCACTAGAGTGAATCGGCAACCATCAGAATGGGAAAAATCTTTGCAGTTTACACATCTGACAAAGGGCTGATATCCAGAATTTACAAAGAACTCAAACAGATTTACAGGAAAAACAAACAAGCCCATTCAAAATGGGCAAAGGATATGAACAGACACTTTACAAAAGAAGACATATATGAGGGTAAAAAACATATGAAAAAGTGCTCATCATCACTGGTCAGTAGAGAGATGCAAATCAAAACCACATTAGGATACCATCTCACGCCAGTTAGAATGGCGATCATTAAAACATCTGGAGACGGCAGATGCTGGAGAGGATGTGGAGAAATAGGAACAGTCTTACACTGTTGGTGGAGTGTAAATTAGTTCAACCATTGTGGAAGACAGTGTGGCGAATCCTCATTGGCCTAGAAATAGCAATTCCATTTGACCCAGCAGTCCCATTACTGGGTGTCTATCCAAAGAAAAATAAATCGGTCTACTGTAAGGACACATGCTCGCGAATGTTCATTGCGGCACTGTTTACAATAGCAAAGAACTGGAACCAACCCAAATCCCCAACGATGATAGACTGGACTGGGAAAATGTGGCACATATACACCATGGAATATTATGCAGCAATCAAAATGATGAGTTTGTGTCCTTTGTAGGACATGGATGAATCTGGAGAACATCATTCTCAGCAAACTGACACAAGAACAGAAAAGAAATACCGCATATACTCACTCATAGGTGGGTGAGAAAATAAGAACACATGGACACAGAGAGGCGGTCTACTATACACTGGGGACTGTTGGGGAATGGGGAGGGACAGGGGGGCTGGGGGATAGCCTGGGGATGAATACCAAGTGTGGGTGAGGGGAGGAAGGCAGCAAAACACACTGCCATGTGTGTACCTATGCAACTATCTTGCTCGTTCTGCACATGTACCCCAAACCTATAATGCAATAAAAGTTAAAAAAAAAAATAGTAATTCCATAAAAAAAAAAAAAAAGAATGGCGATCATTAAAAAAGCTGGAGACAGCAGATGCTGAAGAGGATGTGGAGAAATAGGAACAGTCTTACACTGTTGGTGGGAGTGTAAATTAGTTCAACCATTGTGGAAGACAGTGTGGCGATTTCTGAGGGACCTAGAAATAAAAATTCCATTTGACCCAGCAATCCCATTACTTGGTATATACCCAAAGGACTATAAATCGATCTACTATAAGGACACATGCAAACGAATGTTCATTGCAGCACTGTTTACAATAACAAAGACCTGAAACCAACAAAAATGCCCATCGCTGATAGACTGGACTGGGAAAATGTGTCACAAATACACCATGGCATATTATGCAGCAATCAAAAATGATGAGCTTGTGTCCTTTGTATGGACATGGATGAATCTGGAGAACATCATTCTCAGCAAACTGACACAAGAACATAAAAAGAAATACCGCATATTCTCACTCATAGGCGGGTGAGAAAAATGCGAACACATGGACACAGGGAGGGGTTCTGGCACACACTGGGGTCTATTGGGGGGGATGCGGGAGGGACAGCGGCAGGGGCTGGGAATATGTAGCCTGGCGATAAATGCCAAGTGTGGGTGAAGGGGAGCAAGGCAGCAAAACACACTACCTTGTGTGTACCTATGCAACTGTAATGCAGGATCTGCACATGTACCCCATAACCTATTTAAAATTTTTTTTTAAATAAAAAATAAAATCTTCCTTTGTTTTGTATTATTGAATGCGTCTCTGACTAAGTGGGCATAAAAAAGAGACTCAGGTGTATTGCCCAGGTGTTCATTACCTACAGAGTCTCTGAATGTGTAGCCATTTAAAGTAGACACTGGACTATTTTTGAGGGGAGTATTCTTCACAGAGTCCCTGAACGAGTGGCAATGTGAAAGAGATTCCTAACTTTTCAGATATACATAATATTCACTAAAGCTGTGAAAGAGTGGCCTTCTGAAATAGAACCCATTTTACTCCACAGGTTTTGATTCACCAAACGAAACACCATATGAAAAAGACAAGTGATTATTTACCACATGTGCAGTATTTGAAAAGGCTTTGATTTTGTGGCCACATAAAACAGACTAGTGTCTATTCCACACGTGTGCACTATTTTCTGATTCTGTACATTAAAGTCTATATATAGTAGAATCCTAACACTTCCCTTTGTGTGCATTACTCAGTGATGCTCTTTTGTTTAACAATATGAAACACGATGCTGTCTCTCTCAAACATTTGTATTATTCAGTGAATCCCTGAATGAGTGCCTATATGAAATAGACTGCTAAGTATTTTACACTTTTGCATTTTTCACTGAGGTTACGAGTCAGTGGCCATATAAAATGGAATCCTGACTAATCCACACGTGCATGTTATCCACTGAGGCTATGAATGACTGTCCTAATAAAAGAGACTCCTGGCTACACCACAGGTGTACAATATTTTCTGATGATCTGAATATATGTCCATCGAAAATAGACTCCAAATTATTTCTCAGGTGTTTATTATTCAGTGAGGCTCAGAATATGATTCCATATCAATTAGATTCCTTACTATATCACATGTCTGTCTTATTCACTGAAGCTCTGAATATGTGTCTACATAAAATATACTCCTGACTACATCACATTAATCAGTGACACTCTGAATTAGAGGCCACATGAAAAAGTCTCCTGTCTATTACACAGGTGTGCATTATTTAGTGAGACTCTGAATAAGGGGATAATGGTAAATCCTGACAATTTCCACAGGTGTGTACTCAAAGTGAGGCTCTTAAAGAGTGGCCATAGGAAAGAGACTTCTGACTATTCCACAGGTGTGCATTATTTAGGGATTCTCTGAATGGGTGGCCATAAAACATAGACTCCATTCTATATCACTAGTGTGTAATATTCAGTGAGGCTGTGAAAGAGGGTCCATAAGAATGAGACCTCTAATAACATTACATGTGCATTATTAACTGTTTGTCTGAATGAGTAGCTGTATGACATAGACTCCTCATTATTATCCATGTGTGCATTAATCAAACAGGTTCTGTTTGAGTGTCCATACCAAATAGACTCCTGACACTGCCCCAGGTGTGTATTACTCAACGATACACAAAATTATAGTTCAAATGAAATAGACGCCAGGCTATTACCCAGATGTGTATAATTCAGGAAGTCACTTAATTCGTGGCTATCTTAAACAGCATCCTGATTACTCAATTGAAGTTTATTATTCACTGAATCTTTGAGTGATAGACCATATAAAATTGACACCTGACTACTGCTACATTGTGAATTATTCAATAAGGTGCTAAATGCGTGGTAGCATCAAATAGAATTCTTAGGATTCTTCAGGTGTATATCACTTATTGAGGCATAAATGAGTGGCCATATAAAAATGCTCGACTATTACCCTCGTGTGCATTATTCACTGAGGCTCTGAATATGTGTCTACATGAAATAGACTCCTGACACTGCCCCAGGTGTGTATTATTCAGTGAATCTCTGAATGAGTGGCCATAAAAATAGACTCAAGTGTATTGCCCAGGTGTTCACTACCTACAAAGTCTCTGAATGTGTAGCCATTTAAAGCAGACATTTGAGTATTTTTGAGAAAAGTATTCTTCACAGAGGCCCTGAACCAGTGGCCATGTGAAAGAGATTCTTTACTTTTCAGATATACATATTATTCACTAAAACACTGAAAGAGTGGCCTTCTGAAATAGAACCCATTTTACTCCACAGGTGTGCATAAGTTTTGATTCACCAAACGAAACACCATATGAAACAGACAAGTGATTATTCCATGTGCAGTATTCAAAAGACATTGATTGTGTGGCCACATAAAATAGACTCCTGGCTACTCCACAGGTGTACATTATTTCCTGTTTCTGTAAATTAAATGCTATATAAAGTAGACTCCTAACACTTCCCCTGTTGTGCATTACTCACTGAGGCTCTTTTTGTTTAACCATATGAAACAGGATGCTGTCTATCTCAAATAATTGTATTATTCAGTGAATCTGTGAATGAGTGCCTATATGATATGGACTGCTAAGTATTTTACATTTTTGCATTTTTCACTGAAGTTACTAGTCAGTGGCCAATATAAATGAAATCCTGAGTAATCACATGCATATTATCCACTGAGGCTATGAATGGTTGTCCTAATAAAATAGACTCCTGGCTACTCCAGATGTGTGCATCATTTTCCGAGGCTCTTAATATATGTCCATCGAAAATAGACTCCAAATTATTCCCCAGGTGTGTATTATTCAGTCAGGCTCTGAATATATTTCTATATCAATTAGATTCCTTTCTACATAACATGTCTGTCTTATTCACTGAAGCTCTGAATATGTGTCTACATGAAATAGACTCCTGACTACACCACATTATTCAGTGACACTCCGAATTAGAGGCCACATGAAAAAGTCTCCTGACTATTCCACAGGTGTGCATTATTTAGTGAGACTCTGAATGAGGGATAAAGGTAAATCCTGACTATTTCCCAGGTGTGTACACTTAGTGAGGCTCTTAACGTGTGGCCATAGGAAAGAGACTTCTGACTATTCCACAGGTGTGCATTATTTAGTGATTCTCTGAATGAGTGGCCATAAAAAATAGACTCCAGACTATATAACAAGTGTGTAATATTCAGTGAGTCTGTGAAAGAGGGGCCATATGAAACAGACATCTATTTAATCCACATGTGCATTATTCACAGTTTGTCTGAATGAGTAGCCATATGACATAGACTCCTCATTATTATCCATGTGTGCATTAATCAAACAGGCTCTGTTTGAGTGTCCATACCAAATAGACTCCTGACACTGCCCCAGGTGTGTATTACTCAACGATACACAAAATTAGAGTTCATATGAAGACTGACCATCACAGGTGTGTATCATTCAGGAAGGCACTTAATTCGTGGCTATCTTAAACAGCGTCCTGATTACTCCATAGAAGTTTATTATTCACTGAAACTTTGAATGATAGACCATATAAAATAGACACCTGACTATTGCTCCATTGTGCATTATTCACTGAGGCTCTAAATGAGTGGTAGTATCAAATAGAATCCTGAGGATTCTTCAGGTGTATATCACTCAGTGAGGCACAAATGAGTGGCCATATAAAAATGCTCGACTATTACCCTGGTGTGCATTATTTAGTGAGACTCTGAATGAGTGTCTATATGAAATAGACTCCTGACTATTCCACAGGTGTGCATTATTTAGTGAGACTCTGAATGAGTGGCCATAAATAGACTCCTGACTATTCCACAGGTGTGCATTATTTAGTGAGACTCTGAATGAGTGTCTATATGAAATAGACTCCTGACTATTCCACAGGTGTGCATTATTCACTGAGGCTCTAAATGAGTGGCCATAAATAGACTCCTGACTATTCCACAGGTGTGCATTATTTAGTGAGACTCTGAATGAGTGTCTATATGAAATAGACTCCTGACTATTCCACAGGTGTGCATAAGTTTTTGATTCACCAATAAACACCATATGAAACAGACAAGTGATTATTCCCCATGTGCAGTATTCAAAGGCTTTGATTTGTATATAAAATAGACTCCTGACTATTCCACAGGTGTGCATTATTTCCTGATTCTGTAAATTAAAGGCTATATAAAAGTCTCTAACACTTCCTGTGTGCATTACTCAGTGAGGCTCTTTTTAACCATATGAAACAGGATGCTGTCTATCTCAAATATTTGTATTATTCAGTGAATCTCTGAATAGTATATGAAATAGACTGCTAAGTATTTTACATTTTGCATTTTCACTGAGGTTATGGTCAGTGGCCATATAAAATGGAATCTGACTAATCCACAGTGCATATTATCCACTGAGGCTATGAATGAGTGTCCTAATAAAATAGACTCCTGACTATTCCACAGGTGTGCATTATTTAGTGAGACTCTGAATGAGTGTCTATATGAAATAGACTCCTGACTATTCCACAGGTGTGCATTATTTAGTGAGACTCTGAATGAGTGGCCATATAAAATAGACTCCTGACTATTCCACAGGTGTGCATTATTTAGTGAGACTCTGAATGAGTGTCTATATGAAATAGACTCCTGACTATTCCACAGGTGTGCATTATTTAGTGAGACTCTGAATGAGTGGCCATATAAAATAGACTCCTGACTATTCCACAGGTGTGCATTATTTAGTGAGACTCTGAATGAGTGGCCATATAAAATAGACTCCTGACTATTCCACAGGTGTGCATTATTTAGTGAGACTCTGAATGAGTGGCCATATAAAATAGACTCCTGACTATTCCACAGGTGTGCATTATTTAGTGATTCTCTGAATGAGTGGCCATATAAAATAGACTCCTGACTATTCCACAGGTGTGCATTATTTAGTGAGACTCTGAATGAGTGGCCATATAAAATAGACTCCTGACTATTCCACAGGTGTGCATTATTCACTGTTTGTCTGAATGAGTGGCCATATAAAATAGACTCCTGACTATTCCACAGGTGTGCATTATTTAGTGAGACTCTGAATGAGTGTCTATATGAAATAGACTCCTGACACTGCCCCAGGTGTGTATTACTCAGCGATACACAAAATTAGAGTTCATATGAAATAGACTCCTGACTATTCCACAGGTGTGCATTATTTAGTGAGACTCTGAATGAGTGTCTATATGAAATAGACTCCTGACTATTCCACAGGTGTGCATTATTTAGTGAGACTCTGAATGAGTGGCCATATAAAATAGACACCTGACTATTGCTCCATTGTGAATTATTCAATAAGGATCTAAATGAGTGGTAGTATAAAATGAAATCCTGAGAATTCTTCAAGTGTATATCACTCAGTGAGGCACAAAATGAGTGGCCATATAAAAAATGCTCGACTATTACCCTGGTGTGCATTATTCACTGAAGCTCAAAATGAGTGGCCATATAAAATAGACTCCTGACACTGCCCCAGGTGTGTATTATTGAATGAGACTCTGACTAAGTGGGCATAAAAAAGAGACTCAGGTGTATTGCCCAGGTGTTCATTACATACAGAGTCTCTGACTGTGTAGCCATTTAAACTAGACACGACTATTTTTGAGGGGAGTGTACTTCACAGACGCCCTGAATGAGTGGCCATGTGAAAGAGATTCCTGACTTATCAGATATACATATTATTCACTAAAACACTGAAAGAGTGGCCTTATGAAATAGAACCCATTTTACTCAACAGGTGTGCATTATTTTTGATTCTCCAAACTAATCACCATATGAAAAAGACTAGTGATTATTCCCCACATGTGCAGTATTTGAAAAGGTTCTATATAAGTGTCTATGTCAAATAGTGTCCTGGCTCTGACACATTTGTGTATCATTCACGGTGCTGCTTAATTTGGGGCAACCTTAAGTAGGGTCCTGACTACTCCACAGTGTTTATTATGCACTGAAGCTCCCAATGACAGGCCATATGAAATAGACTCCTTACTATTGCCCCATTGAGCATTATTCAGTAATGCTGTGATTGAGTGTCCATATGACTTGGACACTGACTATTCCCAAGGTGTGTATTCTTCAGTGAGATTCTGAACGAGTGACCACATAACATAAACCCTTGACTTTATCCACTTAACTATTTTTCAGTTCTGCATTGTACACTGAGTGGCTGGGTGAAGAGTCATATCAAATAGTCTCCAGACTATTCCTTAGCTGTGCATTATTCACTGAGGTTCTGAATAAGTGGCTATATATAATATAATCCTGAGGATTCTTCAGGTGTATATCACTCAGTGAGGCACAAAATGAGTGGCCATATAAAATAGACTCCTGACACTGCCCCAGGTGTGTACACTTAGTGAGGCTCTTAACGAGTGGCCATAGGAAAGAGACTTCTGACTATTCCACAGGTGTGCATTATTTAGTGAGACTCTGAATGAGTGGCCATATAAAATAGACTCCTGACACTGCCCCAGGTGTGTACATAGTGAGGCTCTTAACGAGTGGCCATAGGAAAGAGACTTCTGACTATTCCACAGGTGTGCATTATTCAGTGACACTCTGAATTAGAGGCCATATGAAATAGACTCCTGGCTACTCCACAGGTGTGCATTATTCACTGAGGCTCTGAAACTTTGGCCATATGAAATTGTTTTCTGACTTGTCCACAGGCGTGTATTATTGACTCTGACTCTAAATATTTGGGCATGTAAAATAGACAAGTGACTATTCCAAAGTTGTGTATTACTCACTCAGGCTTTGATTTTGTGGCCATATAAAATAGTCTAGTGTCTATTCCACGCTGAGCATTATTCCTGAGGCTGTAAATGAGAGGCTATATAAAGTAGACTCCTAACACTTCCCTGGTGTGCATTACTCAGTGAGGCCCATTTTGTGTGACCATATGAAACAGGATGCTGTTATATAAATATTTGTATTATTCAGTGAATCTCTGAATGAGTGTCTATATGAAATAGACTGCTGAGTACTTTTACATTTGTGCATTTTTCACTGAGGTTACGAGTCAGTGGCCATATAAATTGGAATCTGGACTAATCCACGTGCATATTATCCACTGAGGCTATGAATGAGTGTCCTAATAAAATAGACTCCTGGCTACTCCACAGGTGTGCATTATTTAGTGAGACTCTGAATGAGTGTCCTAATAAAATAGACTCCTGGCTACTCCACAGGTGTGCATTATTTAGTGAGACTCTGAATGAGTGTCTATATGAAATAGACTCCTGGCTACTCCACAGGTGTGTATTATTCAGTGAATCTCTGAATGAGTGTCTATATGAAATAGACTCCTGACTACACCACATTATTCAGTGACACTCCGAATTAGAGGCCACATGAAAAAGTCTCCTGACTATTCCACAGGTGTGCATTATTTAGTGAGACTCTGAATGAGAGGATAAAGGTAAATCCTGATTATTTCACCAGGTGTGTACACTTAGTGAGGCTCTTAACGAGTGGCCATAGGAAAGAGACTTCTGACTATTCCACAGGTGTGCATTATTTAGTGATTCTCTGAATGAGTGGCCATAAAAATAGACTCCAGACTATATCACAAGTGTGTAATATTCAGTGAGGCTGTGAAAGAGGGGCCATATGAAACAGACTTCTAATTACTTTACATGTGCATTATTCACAGTTTGTCTGAATGAGTAGCCATATGACATAGACTCCTCATTATTATACATGTGTGCATTAATCAAACAGGTTCTGTTTGAGTGTCCATACCAAATAGACTCCTGACACTTCCCCAGGTGTGTATTACTCAACAATACACAAAATTAGAGTTCATATGAAATAGACGCCAGGCTATTACCCAGTGTGTATCATTCAGGAAGGCACTTAATTCGTGGCTATCTTAAACAGCGTCCTGATTACTCCATAGAAGTTTATTATTCACTGAAACTTTGAGTGATAGACCATATAAAATAGACACCTGACTATTGCTCCATTGTGAATTATTCAATAAGGTTCTAAATGTGTGGTAGTATCAAATAGAATCTGAGGATTCTTCAGGTGTATATCACTCAGTGAGGCACAAAATGAGTGGCCATATAAAAAATGCTCGACTATTACCCTGGTGTGCATTATTCACTGAGGCTCTAAATGAGTGGCTACATGAAGTAGACTCTTAACTCTTCCCCAGGTGTGTATTATTGAATGAGACTCTGACTAAGTGGGCATAAAAAGAGACTCAGGTGTATTGCCCAGGTGTTCATTACCTACAGAGTCTCTGAATGTAGCCATTTAAAGTAGACACTTGACTATTTTTGAGGGGAGTATTCTTCACAGAGGCCCTGAATGAGTGGCCATGTGAAAGAGATTCCTTACTTTTCAGATATACATATTATTCACTAAAACACTGAAAGAGTGGCCTTCTGAAATAGAACCCATTTTACTCCACAGGTGTGCATAAGTTTTTGATTCAACAAACGAAACACCATATGCAACAGACAAGTGATTATTCTTCCCATGTGCAGTATTCATAAAGGTTTGATTCTGCGGCCTTATAAAATAGACTAGTGTCTATTCCACACGTGTGCATTATTTCCTGATTCTGTAAATTAAAGGCTATATAAAGTAGACTCTAACACTTCCCCTGGTGTGCATTACTCAGTGCGGCTCTTTTTGTTTAACCATATGAAACAGGATGCTGTCTATCTGAAATATTTTTATTATTCAGTGAATCTCTGAATGAGTGTTTATATAAAATAGACTGCTGAGTACTTTACATTTTTGCATTTGTCACTGAGGGTACGAGTCAGTGGCCATATAAATGGAATTCTGAAATATCCACACGTGCATATTATTTAATGAGGCTCTTTTTGTGTAACCATAAAAAACAGGATGCTGTCTATCTTAAACATTTTTATTATTCAATGAATCTCTGAATGAGTGTCTATATGAAATAGAATGCTAAGTACTTTACATTTATGCATTTGTCAATGAGGTTACAAGTAATTGGCCATATAAAATAGACTCCTGACACTGCCCAGGTGTGTATTATTCAGTGAATCTCTGAATGAGTGTCTATATGAAATAGACTCCTGGCTACTCCACAGGTGTGCATTATTTACCAAGGCTCTGAACAAATATCCATCAAAAATAGACTCCAGACTATATCCCAGGTGTGTATTATTCAGTGAGGCTCAGAAGGAATTAGATTACTATATCAGGTGTCTTATTCACTGAGGCTCTGAATATGTCTACATATAGACTCCTGACTACACCACATTATTCAGTGACACTGAATTAGAGGCCACAAAGAGTCTCCTGACTATTCCACAGGTGTGCATTATTTAGTGAGACTCTGAATGAGGGATAATAAATCTGACTATTTAGGTGTACACTTAGTGAGGCTCTTAACGAGTGGCCATAGGAAAGAGACTTCTGACTATTCCACAGGTGTGCATTATTTAGTGATTCTCTGAATGAGTGGCCATATAAAATAGACTCCAGACTATATCACAAGTGTGTAATATTCAGTGAGGCTGTGAAAGAGGGCCATAGAACAGACTTCTAATTGTTCCATGTGCATTATTCACTGTTTGTCTGAATGAGTAGCCATATGACATAGACTCATTATTATACATGTGCATTAATCAAACAGGTTCTGTTTGAGTGTCCATACAAATAGACTCCTGACACTGCCCAGGTGTGTATTACTCAGATATACAAAATTAGAGTTCATATGAAATAGACTCCTGACTATCACCCAGGTGTGTATTATTCAGAGGCACTTAATTGTGCTATCTTAAACAGCGTCCTGATTACTCCATAGAATTTATTATTCACTGAAACTTTGAATGATAGAAAATATAAAATAAACACCAGACTATTGCTCCATTGTGAATTATTCAATAAGGTTCTAAATGAGTAGTATCAAATAGAATCCTGAGGATTCTTCAGGTGTTTATCACTGTGAGGCAAAATGAGTGGCCATATAAAATGCTCGACTATTACTGGTGCATTATTCACTGAGGCTCTAAATGAGTGGCTACAAAGTAGACTAACTCTCCCCAGGTGTGTATTATTCAGTGAATCTCTGAATGAGTGGCCATAAAAATAGACTCCAAATTATTCCCAGGTGTTCATTATTCAGACTCTCTGAATGACCATGAATAGTTACCATTTAATAAAGACACTCAGTGTGTTCTGTGTGATTATCTGATGATCTTGTTTTTTTCTTTCCTAGCACTTGATTATTTTTTAGAGTGTTCACAGATAAAATGTGAAAGATTTTTTTCACATATACATTATTCACTAAAACACTGAAGAGTGGCCTTCTGAAATAGAACCCATTTTACTCCACAGGTTTATTATTCTGAATGAATCACCATATGAAAACTAGATTATTCCACATGTGCATTATTCAGTGAATCTCTGAATGAGTGTCTATATGAAATAGACTCCTGACACTGCCCAGGTGTGTATTATTCAGTGAATCTCTGAATGAGTGGCCATATAGACTCCTGACTACACCACATTATTCAGTGAATCTCTGAATGAGTGGCCATATAAAATAGACTCCAAATTATTCCCAGGTGTGTATTATTCAGTGAATCTCTGAATGAGTGTCTATATGAAATAGACTCCTGACACTGCCCAGGTGTGTATTATTCAGTGAATCTCTGAATGAGTGGCCATATAAAATAGACTCCAAATTATTCCCAGGTGTGTATTATTCAGTGAATCTCTGAATGAGTGGCCATATAAAATAGACTCCAAATTATTCCCAGGTGTGTATTATTCAGTGAGTCTCTGAATAAGTGGGTATATATATAATACCTGAGTATTATCCAGGAAAATTTCCCCAACCTAGCAAGACAAGAAATAACTAAGATCAGAGCAGAACTGAAGGAGATAGAGACAAGAAAACCCTTCAAAAATCAATAAATCTAAGAGCTGGTTTTTCGAAAAGATCAACAAAATAGACAGACCACTAGCCAGACTGATAAAAAGAAGAGAGAACAACCAAATAGATGCAATAAAAACGATAAAGGGAAATCACCACAGATTCCACAGAAATTCAAACCATCATCAGAGAATACTACAAACAACTGCTCAACGAAATAAGAGAGGACACAAACAGATGGAGAAACATTCCATGTTCGTGGTTAGGAAGAATCAATATCGTGAAAATGGCTATACTGCCCAAAGTAATTTACACAATCAATGCTATCCCCATCAAACTACCATTGAATTTCTTCACAGAACTGGAAAACCACCATGAATTTCATATGGAACCAAAAAGAGCCCGCATAGCCAAGTCAATTCTAAGCAAAAGAACACAGCGGAGGCATCACGCTACCAGACTTCAAACTATACTACAAGGCTACAGTAATCAAAACAGCATGGTACTGGTACCAAAACAGAGATATAGACCAATGGAACAGAACAGAGGCATCGGAGGCAACACAACATATCTACAACCATATTATCTTTGATAAACCAGACAAAACAGGCAATGGGGAAAGGATTCCTATTTAATAAATGGTGTTGGGAAAACTGGCTAGCCATGTGCAGAAAGCAGAAAC
Source organism: Saguinus midas (assembly GCA_021498475.1). Lineage (NCBI taxonomy): Eukaryota > Metazoa > Chordata > Mammalia > Primates > Cebidae > Saguinus > Saguinus midas. The sequence continues at coordinate 31,594 of JAKFGQ010000145.1, read as the reverse complement.
TGGACCCCTTCCTGACACCTTACACTAAAATTAACTCCAGATGGATTAAAGACTTAAACGTAAGACCTGACACCATAAAACCCTAGAAGAAAATCTAGGCAAAACCATTCAGGACATAGGAGTAGGCAAGGACTTCATGAACAAAACACCAAAAGCATTGGCAACAAAAGCCAAAATAGACAAATGGGACCTAATCAAACTCCACAGCTTCTGCACGGCAAAAGAAACAGTCACTAGAGTGAATCGGCAACCATCAGAATGGGAAAAATCTTTGCAGTTTACACATCTGACAAAGGGCTGATATCCAGAATTTACAAAGAACTCAAACAGATTTACAGGAAAACAAACAAGCCCATTCAAAATGGGCAAAGGATATGAACAGAAACTTTACAAAAGAAGACATACATGAGGCCAACAAACATATGAAAAGTGCTCATCATCATTGGTCATTAGAGAGATGCAAATCAAAACCACATTGAGATACCATCTCACACCAGTTAGAATGGCGATCATTAAAAATCTGGAGACAGCAGATGCTGGAGAGGATGTGGAGAAATAGGAACACTCTTACACTGTTGGTGGAGTGTAAATTAGTTCAACCATTGTGGAAGACAGTGTGGCGATTCCTCAGGGACCTAGAAATAGAACCCATTTTACTCCACAGGTGTGCATTATTTAGTGAGACTCTGAATGAGTGGCCATATAAAATAGACTCCTGGCAAAACCATTCAGGACATAGGAGTAGGCAAGGACTTCATGAACAAAACACCAAAAGCATTGGCAACAAAAGCCAAAATAGACAAATGGGACCTAATCAAACTCCACAGCTTCTGCACGGCAAAAGAAACAGTCACTAGAGTGAATCGGCAACCATCAGAATGGGAAAAATCTTTGCAGTTTACACATCTGACAAAGGGCTGATATCCAGAATTTACAAAGAACTCAAACAGATTTACAGGAAAAATAAACAAGCCCATTCAAAATGGGCAAAGGATATGAACAGAAACTTTACAAAAGAAGACATACATGAGGCCAACAAACATATGAAAAGTGCTCATCATCATTGGTCATTAGAGAGATGCAAATCAAAACCACATTGAGATACCATCTCACACCAGTTAGAATGGCGATCATTAAAAATCTGGAGACAGCAGATGCTGGAGAGGATGTGGAGAAATAGGAACACTCTTACACTGTTGGTGGGAGTGTAAATTAGTTCAACCATTGTGGAAGACAGTGTGGCGATTCCTCAGGGACCTAGAAATAGAAATTCCATTTGACCCAGCAATCCCATTACTGGGTATCTATCCAAAGGACTATAAATCGTTCTACTATAAGGACACATGCACACGAATGTTCATTGCAGCACTGTTTACAATAGCAAAGACCTGAACCAACCCAAATGCCCAACGATGATAGACTGACTGGGAAAATGTGGCACATATACACCATGGAATATTATGCAGCAATCAAAATGATGAGTTTGTGTCCTTTGTAGGACATGGATGAATCTGAGAACATCATTCTCAGCAAACTGACACAAGAACAGAAAAGAAATAAAGGGTATTCAAATAGGAAAGGTGGAAGCCAAATTGTCTCTATTTGCAGACGACATGATAGTATACCTAGAAGACCCCATCACCTCAGCCCAAAAGCTCCTGCAACTGATAAGCAACTTCAGCAAAGTCTCAGGATATAAAATCAATGTTCAAAATCACAAGCATTCCTATACACCAATAACAGACTTAAAGAGAACCAAATCAAGAACGAACTGCCATTCACAATTGCTACAAAGAAAATAAAATACCTAGGAATACAACTCACTAGGAATGTAAGGGACCTCTTTAAGGAAAACTACAAACAACTGCTCAACGAAATAAGAGAGGACACAAACAGATGGAGAAACATTCCATGTTCGTGGTTAGAAGAATCAATATCGTGAAAATGGCTATACTGCCCAAAGTAATTTACACAATCAATGCTATCCCCATCAAACTACCATTGAATTTCTTCACAGAACTGGAAAACCACCATGAATTTCATATGGAACCAAAAAGAGCCCGCATAGCCAAGTCAATTCTAAGCAAAAGAACACAGCGGGAGGCATCACGCTACCAGACTTCAAACTATACTACAAGGCTACAGTAATCAAAACAGCATGGTACTGGTACCAAAACAGAGATATAGACCAATGGAACAGAACAGAGGCATCGGAGGCAACACAACATATCTACAACCATATTATCTTTGATAAACCAGACAAAACAGGCAATGGGGAAAGGATTCCTATTTAATAAATGGTGTTGGGAAAACTGGCTAGCCATGTGCAGAAAGCAGAAACTGGACCCCTTCCTGACACCTTACACTAAAATTAACTCCAGATGGATTAAAGACTTAAACGTAAGACCTGACACCATAAAACCCTAGAAGAAAATCTAGGCAAAACCATTCAGGACATAGGAGTAGGCAAGGACTTCATGAACAAAACACCAAAAGCATTGGCAACAAAAGCCAAAATAGACAAATGGGACCTAATCAAACTCCACAGCTTCTGCACGGCAAAAGAAACAGTCACTAGAGTGAATCGGCAACCATCAGAATGGGAAAAATCTTTGCAGTTTACACATCTGACAAAGGGCTGATATCCAGAATTTACAAAGAACTCAAACAGATTTACAGGAAAAATAAACAAGCCCATTCAAAATGGGCAAAGGATATGAACAGAAACTTTACAAAAGAAGACATACATGAGGCCAACAAACATATGAAAAGTGCTCATCATCATTGGTCATTAGAGAGATGCAAATCAAAACCACATTGAGATACCATCTCACACCAGTTAGAATGGCGATCATTAAAAATCTGGAGACAGCAGATGCTGGAGAGGATGTGGAGAAATAGGAACACTCTTACACTGTTGGTGGGAGTGTAAATTAGTTCAACCATTGTGGAAGACAGTGTGGCGATTCCTCAGGGACCTAGAAATAGAACCCATTTTACTCCACAGGTGTGCATTATTTTTTGATTCTCCAAACGAATCACCATATGAAACAGACTAGTGATTATTCACATGTGCAGTATTCAAAAGGTTCTGTATGAGTGTCTATGTCAAATAGTCTCCTGACTCTGACATGTGTATCCTCTCCTGTGTGTATCCTCTCTCCTGTGTATCCTCTCCTGTGTGTATCCTCCTCTCTCCTGTGTATCCTCTCCTGTGTGTATCCTCTCTCCTGTGTGTATCCCCCTCTCCTGTGTATCCTCCTCTCCTGTGTGTATCCCCCTCTCCTGTGTATCCTCTCCTGTGTGTATCCTCTCTCCTGTGTATCCTCTCCTGTGTGTATCCTCTCCTGTGTGTATCCTCTCCTGTGTGTATCCTCTCCTGTGTGTATCCTCTCTCCTGTGTGTATCCTCTCCTGTGTGTATCCTCTCCTGTGTGTATCCTCCTCTCTCCTGTGTGTATCCTCTCCTGTGTGTATCCTCCTCTCCTGTGTGTATCCTCTCTCCTGTGTGTATCCCCCTCTCCTGTGTATCCTCTCCTGTGTGTATCCTCTCCTGTGTGTATCCTCTCTCCTGTGTATCCTCCTCTCCTGTGTGTATCCTCTCCTGTGTGTATCCTCTCCTGTGTGTATCCCCCTCTCCTGTGTGTATCCTCTCCTGTGTGTATCCTCTCCTGTGTGTATCCTCCTCTCTCCTGTGTATCCTCCTCTCCTGTGTGTATCCTCTCTCCTGTGTGTATCCTCTCCTGTGTGTATCCCCCTCTCCTGTGTATCCTCTCTCCTGTGTATCCTCTCTCCTGTGTATCCTCCTCTCTCCTGTGTATCCTCTCTCCTGTGTGTATCCTCTCCTGTGTGTATCCTCCTCTCTCCTGTGTATCCTCTCTCCTGTGTATCCTCTCTCCTGTGTGTATCCTCTCCTGTGTGTATCCTCTCCTGTGTGTATCCCCCTCTCCTGTGTGTATCCTCTCTCCTGTGTGTATCCTCTCTCCTGTGTGTATCCTCTCCTGTGTGTATCCTCTCTCCTGTGTGTATCCTCTCCTGTGTGTATCCTCCTCTCCTGTGTGTATCCTCTCTCCTGTGTATCCTCTCTCCTGTGTATCCTCTCCTGTGTGTATCCTCTCCTGTGTGTATCCCCCTCTCCTGTGTGTATCCTCTCCTGTGTGTATCCTCTCTCCTGTGTATCCTCTCCTGTGTGTATCCTCTCTCCTGTGTGTATCCTCTCCTGTGTGTATCCTCTCCTGTGTGTATCCTCTCTCCTGTGTATCCTCTCTCCTGTGTGTATCCTCTCTCCTGTGTATCCTCTCTCCTGTGTGTATCCTCTCCTGTGTGTATCCTCTCCTGTGTGTATCCTCTCTCCTGTGTGTATCCTCTCCTGTGTGTATCCTCTCTCCTGTGTATCCCCCTCTCCTGTGTATCCTCCTCTCCTGTGTGTATCCTCTCCTGTGTGTATCCTCTCCTGTGTGTATCCTCTCTCCTGTGTGTATCCTCTCCTGTGTGTATCCTCCTCTCTCCTGTGTATCCTCTCCTGTGTGTATCATTCACGGAGCTGCTTAATTTGGGGCTACCTTAAATAGGGTCCTGACTACTCCACAGCTGTTTATTCACTGAAGCTCTGAATGAGTGGCCATGTGAAATACACTCCTGACGTTTCATAGGTCTGTATTATTCTGTGAAGCTCTGAATGAGTGGCCATATAAAATAGACACCTGACTATTCCACAGGTGTGCATTATTCACTGAGGCTCTGAATGAGTGGCCATGTGAAATACACTCCTGACGTTTCATAGGTCTGTATTATTCTGTGAAGCTCTGAATGAGTGGCCATGTGAAATACACTCCTGACGTTTCATAGGTCTGTATTATTCTGTGAAGCTCTGAATGAGTGGCCATGTGAAATACACTCCTGGTTTCATAGGTGTGTATTATTCAGTGAATCTCTGAATGAGTGGCCATATAAAATAGACTAGTGTCTATTCCACACGTGTGCATTATTTAGTGATTCTCTGAATGAGTGGCCATGTGAAATACACTCCTGACGTTTTCATAGGTCTGTATTATTCTGTGAAGCTCTGAATGAGTGGCCATAAAAATAGACTCCAAATTATTCTCCAGGTGTGTATTATTCAGTGAATCTCTGAATGAGTGTCTATATGAAATAGACTCCTGGCTACTCCACAGGTGTGCATTATTCACTGAGGCTCTGAATGAATGTCCATCGAAAATAGACTCCAAATTATTCTCCAGGTGTGTACACTTAGTGAGGCTCTTAACGAGTGGCCATAGGAAAGAGACTTCTGACTATTCCACAGGTGTGCATTATTTAGTGATTCTCTGAATGAGTGGCCATATAAAATAGACTAGTGTCTATTCCACACGTGTGCATTATTCACTGAGGCTCTGAATGAATGTCCATCGAAAATAGACTCCAAATTATTCTCCAGGTGTGTATTATTCAGTGAATCTCTGAATGAGTGGCCATATAAAATAGACTAGTGTCTATTCCACACGTGTGCATTATTCACTGAGGCTCTGAATGAATGTCCATCGAAAATAGACTCCAAATTATTCTCCAGGTGTGTATTATTCAGTGAATCTCTGAATGAGTGGCCATATAAAATAGACTAGTGTCTATTCCACACGTGTGCATTATTCACTGAGGCTCTGAATGAATGTCCATCGAAAATAGACTCCAAATTATTCTCCAGGTGTGTACACTTAGTGAGGCTCTTAACGAGTGGCCATAGGAAAGAGACTTCTGACTATTCCACAGGTGTGCATTATTCACTGAGGCTCTGAATGAATGTCCATCGAAAATAGACTCCAAATTATTCTCCAGGTGTGTATTATTCAGTGAATCTCTGAATGAGTGGCCATAAAAATAGACTCCAAATTATTCTCCAGGTGTGTATTATTCAGTGAATCTCTGAATGAGTGTCTATATGAAATAGACTCCTGGCTACTCCACAGGTGTGCATTATTCACTGAGGCTCTGAATGAATGTCCATCGAAAATAGACTCCAAATTATTCTCCAGGTGTGTATTACTCACTCAGGCTTTGATTTTGTGGCCATATAAAATAGACTAGTGTCTATTCCACACGTGTGCATTATTCACTGAGGCTCTGAATATGTGGCTATAGGAAATAGAATTCTGACTACAATAGAGGTGTTTCTTATTCAAGGAAGCTCTGAAATTGATGCCACATGTAATAGCGTCCTGAGTATTTCCCAGGTATGTATTATTCACTGAGGCTCTGAAACTTTGGCCATATGAAATAGACTCCAAATTATTCTCCAGGTGTGTATTATTGACTCTGACTCTAAATATTTGGGCATGTAAAATAGACAAGTGACTATTCCAAAGTTGTGTATTACTCACTCAGGCTTTGATTTTGTGGCCATATAAAATAGACTAGTGTCTATTCCACACGTGTGCATTATTCACTGAGGCTCTGAATGAGTGTCTATATGAAATAGACTCCTGGCTACTCCACAGGTGTGCATTATTCAGTGAGGCTCATTTTGTGTGACCATATGAAACAGGATGCTGCTATCTCAAATATTTGTATTATTCAGTGAATCTCTGAATGAGTGTCTATATGAAATAGACTCCTGGCTACTCCACAGGTGTGCATTATTTAGTGATTCTCTGAATGAGTGGCCATATAAATGGAATCCTGACTAATCCACACGTGCATATTATCCACTGAGGCTATGAATGAGTGTCCTAATAAAATAGACTCCTGGCTACTCCACAGGTGTGCATTATTCACTGAGGCTCTGAATGAATGTCCATCGAAAATAGACTCCAAATTATTCTCCAGGTGTGTATTATTCACTGAGGCTCTGAATATGTGTCTACATGAAATAGACTCCTGGCTACTCCACAGGTGTGCATTATTCACTGAGGCTCTGAATATGTGTCTACATGAAATAGACTCCTGACTACACCACATTATTCAGTGACACTGAATTAGAGGCCACATGAAAAGTCTCCTGACTATTCCACAGGTGTGCATTATTTAGTGAGACTCTGAATGAGGGATAAAGGTAAATACTGACTACTTCTCCAGGTGTGGACACTTAGTGAGGCTCTTAAAGCGTGGTCATAGAAAAGAGACTTCTGACTATTCCACAGGTGTGCATTATTTAGTGATTCTCTGAATGAGTGGCCATAGGAAAGAGACTTCTGACTATTCCACAAGTGTGTAATATTCAGTGAGGCTCTTAACGAGTGGCCATAGGAAAGAGACTTCTGACTATTCCACAGGTGTGCATTATTCACTGTTTGTCTGAATGAGTAGCCATATGACATAGACTCCTCATTATTATCCATGTGTGCATTAATCAAACAGGTTCTGTTTGAGTGTCCATACCAAATAGACTCCTGACACTGCCCCAGGTGTGTATTACTCAGCGATACACAAAATTAGAGTTCATATGAAATAGACTCCTGACTATCACCCAGGTGTGTATCATTCAGGAAGGCACTTAATTCGTGACTATCTTAAACAGCGTCCTGATTACTCCATAGAAGTTCATTATTCACTGAAACTTTGAATGATAGAAAATATAAAATAAACACCAGACTATTGCTCCATTGTGAATTATTCAATAAGGTTCTAAATGAGTGGTAGTATCAAATAGAATCCTGAGGATTCTTCAGGTGTATATCACTCAGTGTGGCACAAAATGAGTGGCCATATAAAAAATGCTCGACTATTACCCTGGTGTGCATTATTCACTGAGGCTCTAAATGAGTGGCTACATGAAGTAGACTCTTAACTCTTCCCCAGGTGTGTATTATTCAGTGAATCTCTGAATGAGTGGCCATAAAAATAGACTCCTGGCTACTCCACAGGTGTGCATTATTCACTGAAACTTTGAATGATAGACCATATAAAATAGACACCTGACTATTGCTCCATTGTGAATTATTCAATAAGGTTCTAAATGAGTGGTAGTATCAAATAGAATCCTGAGGATTCTTCAGGTGTATATCACTCAGTGAGGCACAAAATGAGTGGCCATATAAAAATGCTCGACTATTACCCTGGTGTGCATTATTTAGTGAGACTCTGAATGAGGGATAAAGGTAAATCCTGACTATTTCCCAGGTGTGTACACTTAGTGAGGCTCTTAACGAGTGGCCATAGGAAAGAGACTTCTGACTATTCCACAGGTGTGCATTATTTAGTGATTCTCTGAATGAGTGGCCATAAAAATAGACTCCAGACTATATCACAAGTGTGTAATATTCAGTGAGGCTCTTAACGAGTGGCCATAGGAAAGAGACTTCTGACTATTCCACAGGTGTGCATTATTCACTGTTTGTCTGAATGAGTAGCCATATGACATAGACTCCTCATTATTATCCATGTGTGCATTAATCAAACAGGTTCTGTTTGAGTGTCCATACCAAATAGACTCCTGACACTGCCCCAGGTGTGTATTATTCAGTGAATCTCTGAATGAGTGTCTATATCAAATAGTCTCCTGACTCTGACACATGTGTGTATCATTCAGGAAGGCACTTAATTGTGGCTATCTTAAACAGCGTCCTGATTACTCCATAGAAGTTTATTATTCACTGAAACTTTGAATGATAGACCATATAAAATAGACACCTGACTATTGCTCCATTGTGAATTATTCAATAAGGTTCTAAATGTGTGGTAGTATCAAATAGAATCCTGAGGATTCTTCAGGTGTATATCACTCAGTGAGGCACAAAATGAGTGGCCATATAAAAATGCTCGACTATTACCCTGGTGTGCATTATTCACTGAGGCTCTAAATGAGTGGCTACATGAAGTAGACTCTTAACTCTTCCCAGGTGTGTATTATTCAGTGAATCTCTGAATGAGTGGCCATAAAAATAGACTCCTGGCTACTCCACAGGTGTGCATTATTTAGTGAGACTCTGAATGTGTAGCCATTTAAAGTAGACACTTGACTATTTTTGAGGGGAGTATTCTTCACAGAGGCTCTTAACGAGTGGCCATGTGAAAGAGATTCCTGACTTATCAGATATACATATTATTCACTAAAACACTGAAAGAGTGGCCTTATGAAATAGAACCCATTTTACTCCACAGGTGTGCATTATTTAGTGATTCTCTGAATGAGTGGCCATATAAAATAGACTAGTGTCTATTCCACACGTGTGCATTATTCACTGAATCTCTGAATGAGTGTCTATATCAAATAGTCTCCTGACTCTGACACATGTGTGTATCATTCACGGAGCTGCTTAATTTGGGGCTACCTTAAATAGGGTCCTGACTACTCCACAGGTGTGCATTATTCACTGAATCTCTGAATGAGTGTCTATATGAAATAGACTCCTGGCTACTCCACAGGTGTGCATTATTCACTGAGGATCTGAAACTTTGGCCATATGAACTTGTTTTCTGACTATTCCACAGGTGTGCATTATTTAGTGATTCTCTGAATGAGTGGCCATAAAATAGACTCCTGACTACACCACATTATTCAGTGAGGCTCTTTTGTGTGACCATATGAAACAGGATGTTGTCTATCTTAAATATTTGTATTATTCACTGAATCTCTGAATGAGTGTCTATATCAAATAGTCTTTAGACTATTCCTTATGTGTGCATTATTTAGTGATTCTCTGAATGAGTGGCCATATAAAATAGACTCCTGGCTACTCCACAGGTGTGCATTATTTAGTGATTCTCTGAATGAGTGGCCATATAAAATGGAATCCTGACTAATCCACACGTGCATATTATCCACTGAGGCTATGAATGAGTGTCCTAATAAAATAGACTCCTGGCTACTCCACAGGTGTGCATTATTTAGTGATTCTCTGAATGAGTGGCCATATAAAATAGACTCCTGGCTACTCCACAGGTGTGCATTATTTAGTGATTCTCTGAATGAGTGTCTATATGAAATAGACTCCTGGCTACTCCACAGGTGTGCATTATTTAGTGATTCTCTGAATGAGTGTCTATATGAAATAGACTCCTGGCTACTCCACAGGTGTGCATTATTTAGTGATTCTTTGAATGAGTGGCCATATAAAATAGACTAGTGTCTATTCCACACGTGTGCATTATTCACTGAGGATCTGAAACTTTGGCCATATGAACTTGTTTTCTGACTATTCCACAGGTGTGCATTATTTAGTGATTCTTTGAATGAGTGGCCATATAAAATAGACTAGTGACTATTCCAAAGTTGTGTATTACTCACTCAGGCTTTGATTTTGTGGCCATATAAAATAGACTAGTGTCTATTCCACACGTGTGCATTATTCACTGAGGCTCTAAATGAGTGGCCATATAAAATAGACTAGTGTCTATTCCACACGTGTGCATTATTCAGTGAGGCTCTTTTTGTGTGACCATATGAAACAGGATGTTGTCTATCTTAAATATTTGTATTATTCACTGAATCTCTGAATGAGTGTTTATATGAAATAGACTGCTGAGTACTTTACATTTGTGCATTTTTCATTGAGGTTACGAGTCAGTGGCCATATAAAATGGAATCCTGACTAATCCACACGTGCATATTATCCACTGAGGCTATGAATGAGTGTCCTAATAAAATAGACTCCTGGCTACTCCACAGGTGTACATTATTTACCGAGGCTCTGAATGAATGTCCATCGAAAATAGACTCAAATTATTCTCCAGGTGTGTATTATACAGTGAGGCTCAGAAGATGTGGCCATATAAAATAGACTAGTGTCTATTCCACACGTGTGCATTATTCACTGAGGCTCTGAATATGTGTCCACATGAAATAGACTCCTGACTACACCACATTATTCAGTGACACTCCGAATTAGAGGCCACATGAAAACGTCTCCTGACTATTCCACAGGTGTGCATTATTTAGTGAGACTCTGAATGAGGGGATAAAGGTAAATCCTGACTATTTCCCCAGGTGTGTACACTTAGTGAGGCTCTTAACGAGTGGCCATAGGAAAGAGACATCTGACTATTCAGCAGGTGTGCATTATTTAGTGATTCTTTGAATGAGTGGCCATAAAAATAGACTCCAGACTATATCACAAGTGTGTAATATTCAGTGAGGCTCTTTTGTGTATCCTCTCTCTGTGTATCCCCTCTCTCCTGTGTGTATCTCCTCTCCTGTGTGTATCCTCCTCTCTCCTGTGTGTATCTCCTGTGTGTATCCTCCTCTCTTCTGTGTGTATCCTCTCTCCTGTGTGTATCCTCCTCTCTCTGTGTGTATCCCCTCTCTCCTGTGTGTATCCTCCTCTTTGTGTGTATCCCCTCCTGTGTATCTCTCCTGTGTATCTCTCTGTGTGTATCCTCTTCTGTGTGTGTATCCTCCTCTGTGTATCCTCTCCTGTGTATCCTTCTCTCTCCTGTGTGTGTATCTCCTCTCCTGTGTGTATCCCCTCTCCTGTGTGTATCCTCCTCTCTTCTGTGTATCCTCTCTTCTGTGTGTATCTCCTGTGTGTATCCTCCTCCTGTGTGTATCCCTCTCCTGTGTGTATCCTTTCTCCTGTGTGTATCCCTCTTCTGTGTGTATCCTCCTTTCTCCTGTGTATCTCCTGTGTGTATCCCACCTCCTGTGTGTATCCCTCTCCTGTGTGTATCCTTCTCTCTCCTGTGTGTATCTCCTGTGTGTATTCTCCTGTGTGTATCCTCTCTCCTGTGTGTATCCTCCTCTGTGTATCCTCCTCTGTGTATCCTCCTCTCTTCTGTGTATCCTCTCTCTCTGTGTGTATCCTCCTCTCTTCTGTGTGTATCCTCCTCCTCTGTGTGTATCCTCCTCTCCTGTGTGTATCCCACCTCCTGTGTGTATCCTCCTTTCCTGTGTGTATCCCTCTCCTGTGTATCCTCCTCTTTGTGTATCCCTCCTGTGTATCCTCTCCTGTGTATCCTCCTCTCCTGTGTATCTCCTCTCCTGTGTGTGTATCCTCTCTTTTGTGTGTATCCTCTTCCTGTGTATCTCTCCTGTGTATCCTCCTCTCCTGTGTGTATCCTCTCTCCTGTGTGTATCCTCTCCTGTGTGTATCCTCCTCTGTGTGTATCCTCTCTCCTGTTTGTATCCTCCTCTCTTCTGTGTGTATCCTCTCTTTGTGTATCTCCTCTCTGTGTATCCTCCTCCTGTGTGTATCCTCTCTCTCTGTGTGTATCCCCTCCTGTGTGTATCTTCTCTCTCCTGTGTGTATCCTCTCTCCTGTGTATCCTCTCTCCTGTGTGTATCCTCTCTCCTGTGTGTATCCTCCTCTTTGTGTGTATCCTCCTCTTTGTGTATCTTCCTCTCCTGTGTGTATTCTTCTCTCCTGTGTGTATCCTCTCTCCTGTGTGTATCCTCTCTCCTGTGTGTATCCTCCTCTCTCTGTGTATCCTCCTTCCTGTGTGTATCTCTCTCCTGTGTGTATCCTCCTCTTCTGTGTGTATCCTCTCTGTGTGTATCCTCCTCTGTGTGTATCCTCTCTCCTGTGTGTATCCTCTTCCTGTGTGTATCCCCTCTCCTGTGTGTATCCTTCTCCTGTGTATCTCTCCTGTGTATCCTCTTCTGTGTGTATCCTCTCCTGTGTGTGTATCCCCTCCTGTGTATCCTTCTCTCTCCTGTGTGTATCTCCTCTCTCCTGTGTGTATCTCTCCTGTGTGTATCCCCTTCTCCTGTGTATCCTCTCTTCTGTGTGTATCCTCTCTCTGTGTGTATCCCCTTCTGTGTGTATCCCCTCTCCTGTGTGTATCCTCTCTCCTGTGTGTATCTCCTGTGTGTATCCCACCTCCTGTGTGTATCTTCCTCTCTCCTGTGTGTATCCTCTCTCCTGTGTGTATCCCTCCTGTGTATCCTCCTCTGTGTGTATCCTCTTCTGTGTGTATCCTCCTCTGTGTGTATCCTCTCTCCTTTGTGTATCCTCTCTCCTCTGTGTATCCTCTTCTGTGTGTATCCTCTCTCCTGTGTATCTCCTCTCTCCTGTGTGTATCCTTCTCTCCTGTGTATCCTCTCTCCTGTGTGTATCTCCTCCTGTGTGTATCTCTCTCCTGTGTGTATCCTCCTCTTTGTGTGTATCCTCCTCTCTTCTGTGTGTATCTCCTGTGTGTATCCTCCTCTTTGTGTGTATCCCCTCCTGTGTGTATCCTCCTCTGTGTGTATCCTCCTCTCCTGTGTGTATCTCTCTCTGTGTATCTCTCCTGTGTATCTCTCTCCTGTGTGTATCTCCTGTGTATCCTCCTCTGTGTATCTCTCCTGTGTATCCTCCTCTCTTCTGTGTATCCTCCTCTTTGTGTGTATCCTCTCTCCTTTGTGTATCCTCCTCTCTGTGTGTATCCTCCTCTCCTGTGTATCCTCCTCTTGTGTGTATCCCCTCTTCTGTGTGTATCTCTCCTGTGTATCCCCTTCTCCTGTGTATCCCTCCTGTGTGTATCCTCCTCTCTTGTGTGTATCCTCTCCTGTGTGTATCCTCCTCCTGTGTGTATCTCCTCCTGTGTGTATCTCTCCTGTGTATCTCTCCTGTGTATCCTCCTCCTGTGTGTATCTTCCTCTCCTGTGTATCCTCCTCTCTGTGTGTATCCTCTTCCTGTGTGTATCCCCTCTCTGTGTGTATCCTCTTCCTGTGTGTATCCTCCTCCTGTGTATCTCCTCTCTGTGTGTGTATCCCCTCCTGTGTGTATCCTTCTCCTGTGTGTATCCTCCTGTGTGTATCCCCTCTCCTGTGTATCTTCTCTCCTGTGTATTCTCTCCTGTGTGTATCTCCTCTCTCCTGTGTATCTCCTGTGTATCCTCCTTTGTGTGTATCCCCTCCTGTGTGTATCCTCCTCTGTGTGTATCCTCCTCTCCTGTGTGTATCCTCTCTTTGTGTATCCTCCTGTGTATCTCTCTCCTGTGTGTATCCTCTCTCCTCTGTGTATCCCTCCTGTGTGTGTATCTCTCTGTGTGTGTGTATCTCCTGTGTGTATCCTCCTCTTGTGTGTATCCTCTTCTGTGTATCCTCTCCTGTGTGTATCTCCTGTGTATCCTCCTGTGTGTATCCCCTCCTGTGTATCCTCTTCTGTGTATCCTCTCTGTGTGTATCCTTTTCTCCTGTGTATCCTCCTTTGTGTATCCTCCTCCTGTGTGTATCCTCTCCTCTGTGTGTATCCCCTCCTGTGTGTATCCTCTCTCCTGTGTGTATCCTCTCTCCTTTGTGTATCTCCTCCTGTGTGTATCCTCTCTTCTGTGTATCCTCTCTGTGTATCCTCTCTTCTGTGTGTATCCTCCTGTGTATCTCTCCTGTGTATCCTCCTCTCTCTGTGTATCCTCCTGTGTATCCTCTTTTGTGTGTATCCCCTCTTCTGTGTATCCTCTCTCCTGTGTGTATCCCTCTCCTGTGTGTGTATCCTCCTCTCTGTGTGTATCTCTCTCTCCTGTGTGTATCCTCCTGTGTATCCTCTTTTGTGTGTATCCTCCTCTCTTCTGTGTGTATCCCTCTCTCCTGTGTATCCTCTCTTGTGTATCCTCTTTCCTGTGTATCCTCTCTTGTGTATCCTCCTCTGTGTGTATCTCCTCCTGTGTATCCTCCTGTGTGTATCCTCCTCTTCTGTGTGTATCCTCCTTTGTGTGTATCCTCTCTCCTGTGTGTATCCTCTCTCTTTGTGTGTATCCTCCTCTTGTGTATCCTCCTCTCCTGTGTGTGTATCCTTTCTCCTGTGTATCTCCTGTGTATCCTCTCCTGTGTGTATCCTCCTCTCCTGTGTATCCTCCTTTCCTGTGTGTATCCTCTCTTTGTGTATCCTCTCTTTGTGTATCTCTCTCCTGTGTGTATCCTCTCTTGTGTATCCTCCTCTTGTGTATCCTCCTGTGTGTATCTCCTGTGTGTATTCTTCTCCTGTGTGTATCCTCCTTTCTCCTGTGTATCCTCCTCTCTCTGTGTATCCTCCTCTCCTGTGTGTATCCCCTTCCTGTGTGTATCTCCTCTGTGTGTGTATCCTCCTTTGTGTATCCTTCTCTGTGTGTATCCTCTCTCTGTGTGTATCCTCTCTTGTGTGTATTCCTCTCCTGTGTGTATCCTCCTCTCCTTTGTGTATCTTCCTCTCCTGTGTGTATCCTCTCTTGTGTGTATCCTCCTCTCTCTCCTGTGTGTGTATCCTCCTCTCTGTGTGTGTGTATCCCTCCTGTGTGTATCCTCTCTCCTTTGTGTATCCTCTTTTGTGTATCCTCTTTGTGTGTATCCTTCTCTCTGTGTGTATCCTCCTCTCCTGTGTGTGTGTATCCTTCTCCTGTGTGTATCTTCTCTCCTGTGTATTCTCCTCTCTCCTGTGTGTATCCTCTCCTCTGTGTGTATCCTCTTTTGTGTGTATCTCCTCCTGTGTATCCTCTTTCCTGTGTATCCTCCTGTGTATCCCCTCTCCTGTGTATCCTCCTCCTGTGTGTATCCCCTTCTGTGTGTATCCTCTCTCCTGTGTATCTCCTCTCTCTGTGTGTATCCTCTCTTGTGTGTATTCTCTCTCCTGTGTGTATCCCTCTCCTGTGTGTATCCTCCTTCTGTGTGTATCCCTCTCTTGTGTGTATCCTCTTTTGTGTGTATCCTCTGTGTGTATCCCTCCTGTGTGTATCTCCTCTCCTGTGTATCCTCTTCTGTGTGTATCCTCTCTTTGTGTGTATCCTCCTTTGTGTGTATCCTCCTCTGTGTGTATTTTTCTCCTGTGTATCTTCTCTCCTGTGTGTATCTTCCTCCTGTGTATCTCCTCCTGTGTGTATCCTCCTCCTGTGTATCCTCCTTTCTCCTGTGTATCCTCCTCCTGTGTGTATCCCCTCCTGTGTGTATTTTTCTCCTGTGTATCCTCTCTCCTGTGTATCCTCTCCTGTGTGTATCCTCCTCTCTGTGTGTATCCTCTCCTGTGTATCTTCTCCTGTGTGTATCCTCCTTCCTGTGTGTATCCTTTCTCTGTGTATCCCTCCTGTGTGTATCCTCCTCTCTTCTGTGTATCCTCTCCTGTGTGTATCTCTCCTGTGTATTCTCTCTCCTGTGTGTATCCCCTCTGTGTGTGTATCCTCCTGTGTATCCTCTCTCCTCTGTGTATCCTCTTCTGTGTATCCTCCTCCTGTGTATCCTCTCTCTGTGTGTATCCCTCCTGTGTATCCTCCTCTTTGTGTGTATCCCTCTCTCTGTGTGTATCTCCTCTCTGTGTGTATCCTCTCTCTGTGTGTATTCTTCTCCTGTGTGTATCCTCTCTCCTGTGTGTATCCTCTCTCTCCTGTGTGTATCCTCTCTCCTGTGTGTATCCTCCTTCTCCTGTGTGTATCCTCCTCTCTTCTGTGTGTATCCTCCTCTTTGTGTGTATCCCTCCTGTGTGTGTATCCTTCTCCTGTGTATCCTCCTCCTGTGTATCCTCCTCCTGTGTGTATCCCACCTCCTGTGTGTATCCTCTCCTGTGTATCCTCCTCCTGTGTGTATCCTTCTCCTGTGTGTATCCCCTTCCTGTGTGTATCCTCTCTCTCCTGTGTGTATCCTCTCTCCTGTGTATCCTCTCTCCTCTGTGTATCCCTCTCTCCTGTGTGTATCCTTCTCTCCTGTGTGTATCCTCCTCTTGTGTGTATCCTTCTCCTGTGTGTATCCTCCTCTGTGTATCCTTTCCTGTGTGTATCCTCCTCTCTCCTGTGTGTATCCTCTCTCTGTGTGTATCCTCTCTGTGTGTGTATCTCCTCTCCTGTGTGTATCCTCTCTCTGTGTGTATCTCTCTCCTGTGTGTATCCTCCTCTCCTGTGTGTATCCCTCTTCTGTGTGTATTTTCTCTCCTGTGTGTATCCTCTCTGTGTGTATCCTCCTCTCTCCTGTGTGTATCTCTCCTGTGTGTATCCTCTTCTGTGTGTATCCTTCTCTCTCCTGTGTATCCCCTCTCCTGTGTGTATCCCCTTCCTGTGTGTATCCCTCTCCTGTGTGTGTATCCTCTCTCTCTGTGTATCCTCTTTTGTGTGTATCCTCCTTTGTGTATCCTCTTTGTGTGTATCCTCTTTTGTGTATCCTCTCTCCTGTGTGTATCTTTCTCCTGTGTGTATCCCTCTCTGTGTGTATCTCCTCTGTGTGTGTATCCTCTCTCCTGTGTGTATCCTCCTCTTGTGTGTATCCTCCTCCTGTGTGTGTATCCTCTCTCTGTGTGTGTGTATCCTCTCTCTGTGTGTATCCTCTCCTGTGTATCCTCCTCTTTGTGTATCCCTCCTGTGTGTATCTCCTCCTGTGTGTGTATCTTCTCCTGTGTGTATCCTCCTCTCCTGTGTGTATCTCTCTCTCCTGTGTATCCTCTCTCTCTGTGTGTATCCCCTCTCTGTGTATCCTCTCTCTGTGTGTATCTTCCTCTCTCCTGTGTGTATCCTCCTCTCTCTGTGTATCCTCCTCTCTCCTGTGTATCCTCTCTCCTTTGTGTGTATCCTCTCTGTGTGTATCCTTCTCCTGTGTGTATCCTCCTCTCTCTGTGTGTATCCTCTCTCTTTGTGTATCCTCTCTGTGTGTATCCTCCTGTGTATCCTCCTTCTGTGTGTATCCTCTCCTCTGTGTATCCCCTCTTGTGTGTATCTCTCTCCTGTGTATTTTCCTCTCCTGTGTGTGTATCCTTTTTCCTGTGTATCCTCTCTCTCCTGTGTGTATCTCCTCTCTCCTGTGTGTATCCTCCTCTCCTGTTTGTATCCTCCTCTCTTTGTGTATCTCCTCTCTGTGTATCCCTCTCCTGTGTATCTTCTCTCCTGTGTATCCTTCTCCTGTGTATCTTCTCTCCTGTGTATCTTCCTCTCTCCTGTGTGTATCTTCCTCTCCTGTGTGTATCCTCTTCTGTGTATCCTCTCTCTCTGTGTATCCTCCTCTCCTGTGTGTATCCTCCTCTCTCTGTGTGTATTCCTCTCCTGTGTGTATCCTCCTGTGTATCCTTTTTCCTGTGTGTATCCTCCTCTCTTTGTGTGTATCCTCTCTCCTTTGTGTATCCTCCTCTCTGTGTGTATCCTCCTCTCTCCTGTGTATCCTCTCTCTTGTGTGTATCCCCTCTTCTGTGTGTATCTTCTCCTGTGTGTATCCTCTCTCCTGTGTGTATCCTCTCTCTGTGTATCCTTCTCTGTGTGTATTCCTCTCCTGTGTATCCTCCTGTGTATCCTCTTTTGTGTATCCTCTCTCCTGTATCCTCCTCTGTGTATCCTTTCTCTGTGTATCCTTCTCTCTCCTGTGTATCCTCCTCTTCTGTGTGTGTATCCTCCTCTTGTGTATCCTCTCTGTGTGTATCCTCCTCTGTGTATCCTCCTCTCTTTGTGTATCCTCTCTCCTTTGTGTGTATCCTCTCTCCTGTGTATCCTCTCTCTCCTGTGTGTATCTCCTCTCTCCTGTGTGTATCCTTCTCTCCTGTGTGTATCTCCTCTCTGTGTATCTTCTCTCTCCTGTGTGTATCCTCCTCTCTCCTGTGTATCCTCTCTTCTGTGTGTATCCTCCTCTCTCCTGTGTGTATCCTCCTCTGTGTATCCCCTCTTTTGTGTATCCTCCTCTCTTTGTGTATCCTCCTCTCCTGTGTATCCCCTCTCCTGTGTATCTCTCTGTGTGTATCTCCTCTCTCCTGTTTGTATCCTCCTCTCTTTGTGTATCTCCTCTCTCCTGTGTGTATCCTCTCTTGTGTGTATTCCTCTCTCCTGTGTATCCTCCTCTCTCCTGTGTGTATCCTCCTGTGTATCTCCTCCTGTGTGTATCCTCTTTTGTGTGTATCTTTCTCTCCTGTGTGTATCCTCTCCTGTATCCTCTCTCCTGTGTGTATTTTCTCTCCTGTGTGTATCCTCCTGTGTATCCTCTCCTGTGTGTGTATCCTCCTCTCTCCTGTTTGTATCCTCCTCTCTCTCCTGTGTGTGTATCCTCTCTGTGTATCTCTCCTGTGTATCCCTCTCCTGTGTGTATCCCCTCCTTTGTGTATCCCCTCCTGTGTGTATCCTTTCCTGTGTGTATCCCCTCCTGTGTATCTCCTCTCTCCTGTGTATCCCCTCCTGTGTGTATCCTCCTTCTCCTGTGTGTATCCTCCTTTGTGTGTATCCCTCCTGTGTATCCTCTCTCCTGTTTGTATCCTCCTCTCTTCTGTGTGTATCTCTCTGTGTGTATCCCCTCCTGTGTGTATCCTCCTCTCTCCTGTGTGTGTATCTCCTCTCCTGTGTATCCTCTCCTGTGTGTATCCCCTCCTGTGTGTATCCTCTCTTTGTGTATCTCCTCTTCTGTGTGTGTATCCCTTCCTGTGTGTATCCTCTCTCTTTGTGTGTATCCTCCTCTCCTCTGTGTATCCTCTCTCTTGTGTATCCTCTCCTGTGTGTGTATCTTCCTCTCCTGTGTATCTTCCTCTCTCCTGTGTGTGTATCTCTCCTGTGTATCCTCCTCTCTGTGTGTATCTCCTCTCTGTGTGTATCTCCTCTCTGTGTATCCTCTCTGTGTGTGTATCCTCTTTCCTGTGTATCCTCCTCTTTGTGTGTATCCTCTCTCCTGTGTGTATCCTCCTCTGTGTGTATCTCCTCTCTCCTGTGTGTATCCTCTCTGTGTGTATCCCCTCTTCTGTGTGTATTCTTCTCTCCTGTGTGTATCCCTCCTGTGTGTGTGTATCCTCTCTGTGTGTATCCTCTCTCTCTGTGTGTATCTCTCCTGTGTATCTCCTCCTGTGTGTGTATCCTCTCTTGTGTGTATCCCTCTCTGTGTGTATCCTCCTTTCTCCTGTGTGTATCCCTCTCCTGTGTGTATCCTCTCTTCTGTGTATCCTCTCTTGTGTGTATCCTCTCCTGTATCCTCTCTCCTGTGTGTATCCTCCTCTTTGTGTATCCTTCTCCTGTGTATCTTTTCTCCTGTGTATCCTCTCCTGTGTGTATCCCTCTCCTGTGTGTATCCTCTTTTGTGTATCCTCCTCTCTGTGTGTATCTCCTGTGTGTATCTCCTCTCCTGTGTGTATCTTCTCCTGTGTGTATCTCTCTCTCCTGTGTGTATCTCCTCTGTGTGTATCTTCTCTCCTGTGTGTATTTCCTCCTGTGTATCCTTCTCTCTCTGTGTATCCCCTCCTGTGTGTATCCTTCTCCTGTGTGTATCCTCCTCTCTTCTGTGTATCCTCCTCTCCTCTGTGTATCCTCCTCTTCTGTGTATCCTTTCTCCTGTGTATCCTCTCCTGTGTGTATCCCTTCTGTGTGTATCCTCTCCTGTATCCTCTCTCCTGTGTGTATTTCTCTCCTGTGTGTATCCTCCTCTCCTCTGTGTGTATTCCTCTCTCCTGTGTATCCTCTTTTGTGTATCCTCTTCCTGTGTGTATCCTCTTTGTGTGTATCCTTTCCTGTGTGTATCCCCTCCTGTGTATCCCTCCTGTGTGTATCCTCTCTCTTGTGTGTATCCTCTCTCCTGTGTGTGTGTATCTCTCCTGTGTGTATCCTTCTCCTGTGTATCCCCTCTCCTGTGTGTATCCTCCTCTGTGTATCCCTCCTGTGTGTATCCTCCTGTGTGTATTTTTCTCCTGTGTGTATCCTCTTTTGTGTGTATCTCCTCCTGTGTGTATCCTCTTCTCCTGTGTATCCTCTCTCTGTGTGTGTATTTCCTCTCCTGTGTGTGTATCCTCCTTCTGTGTGTATCCTTCTCTCTGTGTGTATCCTCCTCCTGTGTGTGTATCCTCTTTCCTGTGTGTATCTCTCTCTGTGTATCTCCTCCTGTGTGTATCCTCCTCTCTTCTGTGTGTATCCCTCTCTCTGTGTGTGTATCCTCCTTTCTCCTGTGTGTATCCTCTCCTGTGTGTATCCCCTCCTGTGTGTATCCTCTCCTGTGTGTGTATCCTCCTGTGTATTCTCCTGTGTGTATCCCACTCTCCTGTGTGTATCTCCTGTGTGTATCCCCTCTGTGTGTGTATCCTCCTCTCCTGTGTATCCTCTCTTTGTGTATCCTCTCTTTGTGTATCCTCCTCCTGTGTGTATCCTTTCCTGTGTATCCTCTTTCCTGTGTATCCTCTTCCTGTGTGTATCTTCTCTCTGTGTATCCTCCTCTTTTGTGTGTATCCTCTCCTGTATCCTCCTCTTTGTGTATCCTCCTTCTGTGTGTATCTCCTTTCTCCTGTGTATCCTTCTCCTGTGTGTATCTCTCTCCTGTGTGTATCCTCTCTCCTTTGTGTATCTTCCTCTCCTGTGTATCTTCCTCTCTGTGTGTATCCTCTCTGTGTGTATCCCCTCTCTGTGTGTATCCTTCTCTCTCTGTGTGTATCCTTTTCTCCTGTGTGTATCCTTTTTCCTGTGTGTATCCTCCTCTCTTTGTGTGTATCCCCTCCTGTGTATCCTCTCCTGTGTATTTTTCTCCTGTGTGTATCTTCCTCTCTCCTGTGTATCTCCTTTCTCCTGTGTATCCTCCTCTCCTGTGTGTATCCTCCTCTCCTGTGTATCCTCCTGTGTGTATCTCCTGTGTGTATCCCTCTCTGTGTGTGTATCCCCTTTCTCCTGTGTGTATCCTCTCTCTCTGTGTGTATTTCCTCCTGTGTGTATCCTCCTCTCTGTGTGTATCCTCTCTCCTGTGTGTATCTCTCTCCTGTGTGTATCCTCCTCTTTGTGTATCCCTCTCCTGTGTATCCTCCTCTGTGTATCCTCTCTTGTGTATCCTCTCCTCTGTGTGTATCCTTCTCTGTGTGTATCCTCTCTTCTGTGTATCCTCCTCTCCTGTGTGTATCCTCCTGTGTATCCTCCTCTTTGTGTGTATCCCTCCTGTGTATCCTCCTTTCTCCTGTGTATCTCCTCTCTGTGTGTATTCTCTCCTGTGTGTGTATCCTCTCCTGTGTATCCTCCTCTCTCTGTGTGTGTATCCTCTTTTGTGTATCCTCTTCTGTGTATCCTCTTCCTGTGTATCCTCTCTGTGTATTCTCCTGTGTGTGTATCCTCCTCTTTGTGTATCCTCTTTCTGTGTGTATCTTCCTCCTGTGTGTATCCTCCTCTTTGTGTATCCTCTCTCCTGTATCCTCCTCTTTGTGTATCCTCTCTGTGTATCCTCCTTCCTGTGTGTATCCTCTTCCTGTGTATCCTCCTTTGTGTATCCTCTCTTGTGTGTATCCTCCTGTGTATCCTCCTGTGTGTATCCTCTCTTCTGTGTATCCTCTCTGTGTGTGTATCTTCCTCTCTCCTGTTTGTATCCTCCTCTTTGTGTATCCTCTCTCTGTGTATCCTCTCTTTGTGTATCCTCTCTGTGTATCCTCTCTGTGTATCCTCTCCTGTGTATCCTCCTTTGTGTGTATCCTCCTGTGTATCTTCTCTCCTGTGTATCCTTTCTCCTGTGTGTATATCCTCTCTCCTTTGTGTATCCTTCTCTCTGTGTATCCTCTCTTCTGTGTGTATTCTCTCCTGTGTGTATCCTCTTCTGTGTGTATCTCCTCTCCTGTGTATCCTCTCTCTCTGTGTGTGTATCCTCCTCCTGTGTGTGTGTATCTTTCTCCTGTGTATTTTCTCTCCTGTGTGTGTGTATCCTTCTCTCTCTGTGTGTATCCTTCTCTCCTGTGTATCTTTTTCTCCTGTGTATCCTCTCCTCTGTGTGTATCCTTCTCTGTGTGTATCCCCTCTTCTGTGTGTATCCTCTCTCCTGTGTGTGTGTATCTTCCTCTCTGTGTGTATCCTTTTTCCTGTGTATCCCTCTCCTGTGTGTATCCTCCTCCTGTGTATCCTCCTGTGTGTATCCTCCTCCTGTGTATTCTCCTGTGTGTATCTCCTCTCCTGTGTGTGTGTATCCTCCTTTGTGTATCTTCCTCCTGTGTGTATCCTTTCTCCTGTGTGTATCCTCTCTCCTTTTGTGTGTATCCCCTCCTGTGTGTATCCCCTTTCTCCTGTGTGTATCCCCTCTCCTGTGTATTCTTCTCTCCTGTGTGTATCCTCTCTCTGTGTGTATCCACCTCCTGTGTGTATCTTCCTCTCTCCTGTGTGTATCCTTCTCTGTGTGTATCCTCTCCTCTGTGTGTATCTCCTCTCCTGTGTATCCTTCTCCTGTGTGTATCCTCCTCTCCTGTGTGTATCCTCCTCCTGTGTATCCTCCTTCTGTGTGTATCCTCTCTCCTGTGTATCCTTCTCTCCTGTGTGTATCCTCTCTCCTGTGTGTATCCCCTCCTGTGTGTATCCTCTCTCTCCTGTGTGTATCCTCTCTTTGTGTGTATCCTTCTCTCTGTGTGTATCCTTTCTCCTGTGTGTATCCTTCTCTCCTGTGTATCCTCCTCTCTCCTGTGTGTATCCTCTCTGTGTGTATCCTTTCTCCTGTGTGTATCCTCCTTTCTCCTGTGTGTATCCTCCTCTCCTGTGTGTATCCTTCTCTCTGTGTGTATCCTCCTGTGTATCCTCTTTTGTGTGTATCCCCTTTCTCCTGTGTGTATCCTCTCTCCTGTGTGTATCCTCTCTCTGTGTGTATCCTCTCTCTCTGTGTATCCTCCTCTCTCTCTGTGTATCCCCTCTCCTGTGTGTATCTTCTCTCCTGTGTATCCTCCTGTGTGTATCCTCCTGTGTATCCTCCTCTCTCTCCTGTGTGTATCCCCTCTCCTGTGTGTATCCTCTCTCTCCTGTGTATCCTCTCTTTGTGTATCCTCTCTTTGTGTATCCCCTCTCTGTGTGTATCCTCTCTTTGTGTGTATCCTCTTTTGTGTGTATCCCTCTCTCCTGTGTATCCTTCTCTCCTGTGTGTATCTTCTCCTGTGTGTATCCTCTTTTGTGTGTATCCTCCTCTCTCCTCTGTGTATCCTCCTCTCTTCTGTGTGTATCCTCTCTCCTTTGTGTATCCTCCTCTCTCCTTTGTGTATCCTCCTGTGTATCCTCCTGTGTATCCTCCTCTCTCCTGTGTATCCCCTCCTGTGTGTATCCTCTTTTGTGTATCCTCCTCCTGTGTATCCTCCTGTGTGTATTCTCCTGTGTGTGTATCCTTCTCCTGTGTATTCTCCTGTGTGTGTATCCTCTCCTCTGTGTATCCTCTCTTTGTGTATCCTCCTGTGTATCTCCTCTCTGTGTGTATTCCTCTCCTGTGTGTGTATCCTCTCCTGTGTATTTTCTCTCCTGTGTATCTTCTCCTGTGTGTATCCTCCTTTCTCCTGTGTATCCTTTTCTCCTGTGTATTTTCTCTCCTGTGTGTGTATCCCCTCCTGTGTATCCTCCTGTGTATCTCCTCCTGTGTGTATTTTTCTCTCCTGTGTATCCTCTCTTGTGTGTATCCTCCTGTGTGTATCTTCCTCCTGTGTGTATTCTCCTGTGTGTGTATCCTCTCTGTGTGTGTATCCTCCTGTGTGTATCCCTCTCTGTGTGTATCCTCTCCTGTGTATCCCTCCTGTGTGTATTTTTCTCTCCTGTGTATCCTCCTGTGTGTATTCTCCTGTGTGTATTCTCTCCTGTGTATCTCTCTCTCCTGTGTGTGTATCCTCTCTTGTGTGTATCCTCTCTCTGTGTGTGTATCCTCCTGTGTATCCTCTCTGTGTGTATTCTCCTGTGTGTATCCTTTCTCCTGTGTATCCTCTCTGTGTGTATCCTCTTTTGTGTGTATCCCCTCCTGTGTGTATTCTCCTGTGTGTGTATCCTTTCTCCTGTGTGTATCCCCTCTCTGTGTGTGTATCCTCCTGTGTGTGTGTATCCTCCTGTGTATCCTTCTCCTGTGTATCCTCCTGTGTGTATTCTCTCCTGTGTATCCTCCTGTGTGTGTGTATCCTCTCTGTGTGTATCCCCTTTCTCCTGTGTATCTCCTCCTGTGTGTGTGTATCCTCTTTTGTGTATCCTCTCCTGTGTATCCTCCTGTGTGTATTCTCCTGTGTGTATTTTTCTCTCCTGTGTATCCTCCTCTTCTGTGTGTATCCTCTCTGTGTGTGTATCCCTCTCTGTGTGTATTCTCCTGTGTGTATCTTCTCTCCTGTGTATCCTTCTCCTGTGTGTATCTTCTCCTGTGTGTATCTCCTCCTGTGTATCCTCTCCTCTGTGTGTATCCTTCTCCTGTGTATCCTCTCTGTGTGTGTATCCTCTCCTGTGTATCCTCTCCTGTGTGTATCCTCCTCTCCTGTGTATCCTCTCCTGTGTGTGTATCCTCTCCTGTGTGTATCCTCTCTCCTGTGTATCCTCTCCTGTGTATCCTTCTCTCTCCTGTGTATCCTTCTCTCCTGTGTATCCTCTCCTGTGTATCCTCTCCTGTGTATCCTCCTCTCTCCTGTGTGTATCCTCCTCTCTCTGTGTATCCTCTCCTGTGTGTATCCCTCTCTCCTGTGTATCCTCTCCTGTGTGTATCCCTCTCCTGTGTGTATCCTTCTCTCTCCTGTGTGTGTATCCTCCTCTCTCTGTGTATCCTCTCCTGTGTATCCTCTCCTGTGTGTATCTCTCTCTCCTGTGTATCCTCCTCTCCTGTGTATCCTCTCTCTCTGTGTGTATCTCCTCTCTCCTGTGTGTATCCTCCTCTCTCTGTGTATCCTCTCTCTCCTGTGTATCCTCTCCTGTGTGTATCCTCTCCTGTGTGTATCCTCTCTCCTGTGTGTATCTCTCTCTCCTGTGTATCCTCCTCTCTCTGTGTGTATCCTCTCTCCTGTGTATCCTCTCCTGTGTATCCTCTCCTGTGTGTATCTCCTCTCTCCTGTGTGTATCCTCTCCTGTGTATCCTCTCCTGTGTGTATCCTCTCCTGTGTGTATCCTCTCTCTCCTGTGTGTGTATCCTCTCCTGTGTATCCTCTCCTGTGTGTGTATCCTCTCCTGTGTGTATCTCTCTCTCCTGTGTGTGTATCCTCTCCTGTGTATCCTCCTCTCTCTGTGTATCCTCTCCTGTGTATCCTCTCCTGTGTGTATCCTCTCCTGTGTGTATCCTCCTCTCTCTGTGTATCCTCTCCTGTGTGTATCTCTCTCTCCTGTGTATCCTCCTCTCTCTGTGTATCCTCTCCTGTGTATCCTCTCCTGTGTATCCTCTCTCCTGTGTGTATCCTCTCTCCTGTGTGTATCCTCCTCTCTCTGTGTATCCTCTCTCCTGTGTATCCTCTCTCCTGTGTATCCTCCTCTCCTGTGTGTGTATCCTCTCCTGTGTGTATCTCTCTCTCCTGTGTGTGTATCCTCTCCTGTGTATCCTCTCCTGTGTGTATCCTCTCCTGTGTGTGTATCCTCCTCTCTCCTGTGTGTATCCTCTCCTGTGTATCCCTCTCCTGTGTGTATCCTCCTCTCCTGTGTATCCTTCTCTCTCCTGTGTATCCTCTCCTGTGTGTGTATCCTCCTCTCTCCTGTGTGTATCCTCTCCTGTGTGTATCTCTCTCTCCTGTGTGTATCCTCTCTCTCCTGTGTATCCTCTCCTGTGTATCCTCTCCTGTGTATCCTCTCTCTCCTGTGTATCCTCTCCTGTGTATCCTCTCCTGTGTGTGTATCCTCTCTCTCCTGTGTGTGTATCCTCTCCTGTGTGTATCCTCTCCTGTGTATCCTCCTCTCTCCTGTGTGTATCCTCCTCTCTCTGTGTATCCTCTCCTGTGTGTATCCTCCTCTCTCCTGTGTGTGTATCCTCTCCTGTGTATCCTCTCCTGTGTATCCTCTCCTGTGTATCCTCTCCTGTGTATCCTCTCCTGTGTGTATCCTCTCCTGTGTATCCTCTCCTGTGTGTATCCTCTCCTGTGTGTATCTCCTCTCTCCTGTGTGTATTATTCACTGAGGCTCTGAATATGTTCCATGAAAGAGTCTCCTGACTACACCGCATTTTTAATGACACTTGAATGAGAGGCCATATTCTCCTGATTCCACAGGTGTATTATTCAATTTGTGACCCTAAATGAATTTTATTCTTATGTTTTGTACTGTCAGAACTGTAGACTACACTTCTGTGTTTTTCCTTTCTTTAATTAATGGATTTATCCTCAGTATTTCTCCCATGTGTGTTATTAATCTGTGTAGATTCCTGTGTATGAGTATTTAATGAGTAAATAGTGTATTCTTCTGTGTCATGTTGTGATGTTCTCCATTCATTCTCCTTGACACCTATCTTTTGTGTGTTATTCTGGTATATGTGACATCCTGTACCCTCTCCACAGTGTTCCAGTCTTTGTATTGAAACAGTCTTCATTCTGAGTGTCCATGTGAATATTTATGTCTTTTGTAATCCCTAATGTTGTATAAATGGTTTCTATTTCATCCTTGATGACACTGTCTCTATGGTGTGTATTATCTACCCTGTGTGCCATTTCTTACTCTCACTCTGTGTCTCCATTTTTAATGAGATTCTAATGTGAGTGGTACTCATGTGTTTTATTTGACTCTATCCTGTGTGACATTTTTTCATGTGGATCTCATGTATGTCTGTTTTGAAAGTGTATGTTCTCCTTCCCATTTGAATGGTGATGTCTTCCTGAAAGTGTGTTCTGTAAATTCTGATATCAGTGAGATCAAAAAAGATTTATTCCCATTCTGTGTGTATTCACTCAGTGTGTTTCTTTTCTGTGAGAACTGTGAATATATCCATTTGTCATTTTCTTTGTTCCAATCTTTGTGTTTTTATGATCCTGACTATGTCCTGAATGTCCAGACATTTTTCTCCCATGATCTTTAATCCACAGTTATGTGTGATCAAATATGTTTCTGACATTAGATTTTCTCACCATATTAAACAGAATCCTCCCCATTGTTCCTTGTGTGTCTATCTTATAGAATTGTAAATTGTCCTCCAATCCTCTGTTTGTTCCATTGGTCTATTCTTTTCCATAATGCTGAATATTTCATATTTTGAATGAGAATGTGAGAATTCATATATCACCATGTGTGTGTTTTAAAATTGGATTATAGGTATTTAAATTTTGATTTGAAAAGATAGTGTATAGTAGACTCTTTCCAGTGTTCTATTTTTCAAGGTGTATAGAGACTCTGTTCTTGTATAGTAGACCTTGATGCTCTTCTGAGTAGTGTTCACCAGAAGAGTGGCCATGAAAAAGAGATTCCTGACTTATCAGATATACATGTTATTCACTAAAACACTGAAAGAGTGGCCTTATGAAATAGACAGCATTTTACTCCAGAGGTGCGTTATTTTTGACTCTCCAAACGAACCACCATATGAAATAGACTGATTATTCCCACATGTGCAATATTCAAGAGGTTCTGAGTGTCCATATCAAATAGTCTCCTGACTCTCACATGTGTGTATCATTCAGGAGCTCTTTATTTGGGGCTATTCAATAGGGTCTTCCTCCACAGCTGTTTATTACACTGAAGCTCTGAATGAGAGGCCATATGAAATAGACTCCTTACTATTTCTCATTGCATTATTCAGTTTGATTGGCCATATGACCTGGACTCTGACTATTCCAAGGTGTGTATTCTTCAGTCAGTTTCTGAACGTGACCACATAAATAGACTCCTGACTCTGTCCTCTTGACTATTTCTAGCTATTTTCCACTGAGTCGCTGAACGGTCATATTAGTCTCCAGACAATTCTCCAGGTGTGCATTATTCAGTGAGTCTTTAATAAGTGGCTATATATAATAGAACTGAGTATTTTCCAGATATAATTCTTCACTGAGGAACTGAATAGTGGCCATGTCAAGTACACTCCCATTTCCATACGTCTGTATTATTCTGTGAGGCTCTGAATGAGTGGCCATATAATGAGACTCCTATATACTACTCAGGTGTGATTTTACATCTGGCTAAATGAGTGGCTATATGAAACAGAATCCTGACTTTCCAAGGTGTCTGTTATTCAGTTAGGCTCTGAGTATGTGGCTATATGAAATAGAATTCTGACTACAATACAGGTGTTCTTTACTCAATGAACCTCTGAAGAAATGCCATGTAACAGCGTCCAGAGTATTCCTCAGGTATTTATTATTCACTGAGGCTCTGAAACTCATATGAAAGTTTCCTGACTAGTCTACAGGTGATTATTGACTCTGACTCTAAATATTTGGGCATATGAATAGACTAGTGACTATTCCAAAGTTGTATTACTGACTCAGGCTTTGATTTTGTGGTATAAAACAGACTAGTGTCTATTCCACACATGTGCATTATTCCTTAGGCTGTAAATGAGAGCTATGTAAAGTACACTCCTAACACTTCCCAGGTGTGTCATCAGTGAGGCTTTTTGTATGACCATATGAAACAGGATGTCTATCTCAAATATTTTATTATTCAGTGAATTCTGAATGAGTGGCTATATGAAATAAACTGCTGAGTACTTTACATTTGTGCATTATTCATTGAGGTTGAGTCAGTCCATAAAATGGAATCTGATTAATCCACACGTGCATATTATCCACTGAGGCTAAATGTGTCCAATAAAATAGTCCCTGGCTACTCCACAGGTCTTATTTACTGAGGCTCTGAATGAATGTCCATCAAAATAGACTCCAAATTATTCTCCAGGTGTGTATTATTCAGTGAGCTCAGAAGATGTCATAAATTAGATTTTACTATATCAAGTGTCTGTCTTATCAGGCTCTGAATATGTGTCTACATGAAAGTCTCCTGACTACCACATTTTTCATGACACATTGAATGAGAGGCCACATGAAAAAGTCTCCTGACTATTCCACAGGTGTGCATTATTTAGTGAGACTCTGAATGTGAAAAATCCTGACTATTTATCCAGGTGTGTACATTTAGTGAGGCTCTCAATGGTAGCCATAGGAAAGAGACTTCTGACTATTCCGCAGGTGATTATTCAGTGATTCTCTGAATGAGTGGCCATAAAATAGACTCCAGACTATATCACAAGTGTGTAATATTCAGTGAGGCTGTGAAAGAGGGCCATATAAAACAGACTTCAATTACCCACATGTGCATTATTCACTGTTTGTCTGAATGAGTATGAAATAGACTCTCATTATTTCCATGTGTGCATTAATCAACAGGTCTGTATGAGTGTCCATAAACAGACCTGACTCCCCAGGTGTGTATTAGTTACACAATTAGAGTTCATATGAAATAGACCTGACTATCACCAGGTATCCACAGGCACATGGCTATGTTAAACACCTGATTACTCCATAGAAGTTTATTATTCACTGAAACTTTGAATGATAGACCATATAAAATAGACACCTGACTATTGCTCCATTGTGAATTATTCAATAAGGTTCTAAATGAATGGTAGTATCAAATAGAATTGAGGATTTCAGGTGTATCATTCAGTGAGGAAAAATGAGTGGCCATATAAAAATGCTCGACTATTACCCTGGTGTATTATTCACTGAGGCTCTAAATGAGTGGCTACATGAAGTAGACTCTTAACTCTTCGTGTATTATTGAATGAGTCTCTCTGACTAAGTGGCATAAAAAGAGACTCAGGTGTATTGCCCAGGTGTTCATTACTACAGAGCTCTGAATGTGTAGCCATTTGAAGTAGACCCTGACTATTTTTCTGAGGGAGTATTCTTCACAGACACCCTGAACGAGTGGCCATGTGAAAGAGATTCCTGACTTATCAGATACATATTATTCACTAAAACACTGAAAGAGTGGCCTTATGAAATAGAACCCATTTTACTCACAGGTGTGTTATTTTGATTCTCCAAACGAATCACCATATGAAATAGACTAGTGATTATTCCACATGTGCATATTCAAAAAGGTTCTGTATGAGTGTCATGTCAAATAGTCTCTGACTCTGACACATGTGTGTCATTCACGGAGCTGCTAATTTGGGGCTACCTTAAATAGGGTCCTGACCTCCACAGCTGTTTATTATGCACTGAAGCTGAATGACAGGCCATATGAAATAGACTCTTACTACCATTGTGCATTATTCGGTAATGCTGTGATTGATGTCCATATGACTTGGACACTGACTATTCAGGTGTGTATTCTTCAGTGAGATTCTGAACGAGTGACCACATAAAATAAAACCTGACTCCTCTGACTATTTTTCAGTTCTGCATTTTCCACTGAGTCGCTGGGTGAAGAGTCATATCAAATAGTCTCCAGACTATTCCTTAGCTGTGCATTATTCAGTGAGTCTCTGAATAAGTGGCTATATATAATATAATCCTGAGTATTTTCCAGATATATATGATTCTCACTGAGGTTCTGAATGTGCCATGTGAAATACACTCCTGATTTTCCAGGTCTGCATTATTCTGTGAGCTCTGAATGTGGCCATAAATAGACTCTGAATGCTCCTCAGGTGTGTTTTTACATAAATGAGTGGCCAGAATTTAACTTTTCCAAGGTGTATGTTATTCAGTTAGGCTCTGAATATGTGGCTATAGGAAATAGAATTCTGACTACATAGAGGTGTTTCTTATTCAAGGAACTCTGAAATGATGCCACATGTAATAGTCCTGAGTATTTCCAGGTATGTATTATTCACTGAGGCTCTGAAACTTGGTATATGAAATGTTTTCTGACTTGTACAGGCGTGTATTATTGACTCTGACTCTAAATATTTGGGCATAAAATAGAAAAGTGACTATTCCAAAGTTCTGTATTACTCACTCAGGCTTTGATTTTGTGGCCATAAAATAGTCTAGTGTCTATTCACATGTGCATTTCCTGAGGCTGTAAATGAGAGGCTATATAGAGACTCCTAACACTTCCCAGGTGTGTCCTTACCAGTGAGGCTCATTTTGTGACCATATGAAACAGAGATGCTGTATTAAATATTTGTATTATTTAGTGAATCACTGAATGAGTGTCTATATGAAATAGACTGCTGAGTACTTACATTTGTGCATTTTTGAGG
>JAKFGQ010000144.1:0-49768 GCA_021498475.1 Saguinus midas | reverse complement strand
TTTGTAGGAGGTGAGGTGTTTTGGTTTTGTGTGTTTCTTCTTTTGCACTGGTTTCTTCCCATCTTTGTGGATTTATCCACCTGTTTTTGAGTAGATGCTGACTTTTCGATTGGGTCGCTGAGTGGATGCCCAGACTGTTGATGATGAAGTATTTCTGTTAGTTTTTCTTCCACCAGTCTAGCTTCTCTGTTGTATGACTGGTGAGTCCACTGCAGGCCCTGCTTGTCTGGGGTACACCTGCTGCGGAACAGTGATGAATGCTACCAGATATATACCATTGCACATTATTTTTTAATAAAAATAGGAACACATGGACACAGGGAGGGGTTCTACTACACACTAAGGTCTATTGGGGGTAACGGGGGAGGGACAGTATGAAGCTGGGGAAAGATAGCCTGGGATAAATGTCAAGTGTGGGAGAAAGGGAGGAAGGCAGCAAAGCACACTGACATGTGTGAACCTATGCAACTATCTTGCAAGTTCTGCACATGTACCCGAAAATCTATAATACAATAAAAATTAATAAAAATAAATTAAAAAATCTATCTTGCACAGCTTTATTATATATACATCTATATTAATATATAGATGTATATATAATATATACATATATAATATATACATATATTATATACATATATATAATATATCTTGAATTTTTATATGCCTTTTGATATTATAAAAATAATAAAATTTTAAAGCACTCATTCTATGTGAATAAATTTATTTTTATGTGATTTTTAAAGTAAATTTAGAATTTTACATTTTATGTAAAATATTTACCTTTTATAAATTACTGTATAATGTCTTACTTAGGAAAGAATTACACTTACCAAAGTGTAAATAGTATTTTTGTCAATATTCTTTTTTCAAAAATAAAGTGAAATTATTGCAAGTTATAGTAATATGCTAAATTATTTTCAACAGACTTAGAAGTATTTTCTCTGAAAAAACATGTTTCTTTCTCACTGTAATTTGTAGAAATATGTCATCTGTTCTTTCAACTTAGTAGGATGTAACTAATTATTTTATCTTTTCTGCATTTAAAATTTCAAGCAATATAAAAGAAGCAAAGAGAGTTTGGGATGGAGCCTGGCAAGATGGTGTCAGAGAGGTGACTCAGGATTGCAGCTCTCGGTGAAGGCGCAGAGGGTGAGTCCTAGCCGCATCCTCGGATGTTCCTTTATGCCCACAGAGCGTTGAAACTTCAGGTGTGGAGAGACACGAACGCTAGCAGCCGGGCCCACCGCCGGCTCCCACCGCCGCCTGGCCGCAGCGCCGCCGCAGCGGGACCCCGAACTCACTGGTCTGGGTGCCCTGTTAAACCGGCAATCTGAGATTTGGAAGGGCAGATTGGCATGTCCATCTGATTGAGCGGGACTTGGACAATAAGCCAGACCAGGAGTTTCCTGGGAAGCGTGATCTGAGCCGGGGTAGTGGGCAGCAGCACGGGAGATCACACGGATCCCAGTGCCCTATCGGCAGGCTCCTGGGGTGCCAGTGAGAGAGTCGACCTTTCAGCTTGGGGAGAGGAAGAGAGAGAGAGGACGGACTCTGAGGCAGGGAGCTGGGTGATCGGGCTCGGCGGGTCCCACGCTCACAGGACAAGCAGGGCGGCGACTGGAGGCGCTTGGGGCTGAGAGTTTTGTTGCCGGCATCTAGGGCGGTGCAGCCCGGTCAGGGAGGGCGTCCACCATTGATGACAGTGCACCCCACTTAAGTACCGCCCAGGACTGCCTGCCGTTGCCGAGGCAACCTGCCATAACAGAGAGACTCCGCTCCACAGCAGAAGGGCCCAGCAGGGTCAGAGCCCCGGCAGGCAAATAGTGAATAGACTGCCATCTGAGTGGGGCAGGACAGTGCAACAGATACTCATAAAAGCCCCAACTCCCTGAGACAGAGCATCTAAGGGTGAAAAAAAAAAAGTGGTGTTTTATGAGTTCTATTGCAGCAGACATAAACAACCTCCCAACAACCCTGAATGAACAACGGAGCTCACAGCTCAGCACTGGAGCTCCTATAAAGCACAGACTGTCTCCTCAAGCAGCTCCCTGACCCCTGTATATCCAAGGAGTCACCCCAGAAAAGGACTAATCAGACTGACATTTGGCTGGCATCATTCTGGAACAAGGGCAGCAGAAGAAGAAACTGGTATCATCCTCATTGTTCTGCAGCTGCTGCAGGTATACCCCAGACAAGCAGGGCCTGGGTGGACCTCAGCACTCATACAGCAGAGAGGATAGATCATTAGAGGAAAACTAAGTAACAGAAATACTTCATCATCAACAATCTCAGTGTCCACACAGAGACCCAATTGAAAAATCAGCCAATACTAAGACGACAGGCGGATAAATCCATAAAGATGGGAAGAAACCAGCGCAAAAGGAGAAAACACCCGAAACCAAAACACCTCACCTCCAAAAGGACCAAAACTCCTCACCAGCAAGGAACAAAGCTGGACGGAGAATGAATGTGACGAAATAGCGGAATCAGACTTCAGAAAGTGGATAATGAGAAACTTCAGTGAGCTAAAGGAACATGTTCTAAACCAGTGCAAAGAAACTAAGAACCTAGAAAAAGATTTGAAAAAGATTCGAGGAATTGATAACAGAATGGACAACTTAGAGGAATATGAATGAATTGAAGGAGCTGAAAAACACAACACGAGAACTTGTGAAGCATGCACAAGTTTCAACAGCCGAATTGACCAAGCAGAAGAAAGAATATCAGAAGTTGAAGATCAACTCAATGAAACAAACAAACAAACAAAAAAAAAAAAAAAGAAATTTCAAACAGAAACTAAGTTGTTTAAACAAAACAGTAAATGGTGATTTTTTAATGCATAAGAATACTTTTGTTCTTTAACAATACCTTAATATTTTATTTTGTCATTTACAAAATATGGACTTTGGATTATATATTTTCATCAATTAGTTTTACATGTTTCTCAGTTTGAGGATATTCTCAATCAAATTGTAAGAAATTATAGGTAAACTATATATATATATATATTACACATACATATACATATACACATATAGCTGTTTATTTATAATTCACTTTGTATAAAATGTAAATATTCAACATAGAGCATTTTAAACTTAGTTTTATACATAGTAACACACCAATCAGTATGAGGACATCTGTTCCATGCTTATCTTTTAGCTATATAACTTAGAGTTCAATGTGCTTCAATTTTTGTAATTCACCAATACGATGGTGATTGATGATTAAGTTTTCTGTAATTTTATGTAAGCCAGATAGAAATTTATAGTGATCACAGTAATTTTAAATACATCATCTCATTGACACTTTTGCAAAACAAATCTCTGAATATAGGCGAAGCTATCATCACTATTTCCTAAAGAGAGAATATATTTATATGTATAGCAGAGTTTTATGAGTCAGAATTATCTATTGAACTGCAGTTGTCTTAAATACAATTAAAGCTTAGAAAACCCTAATGTTTTACATATATAAAGTCCTGGAAGGGATGAATTGAACACCTTTGTTTCAAGTGGAAAAGCCCTTTAATTGTTAACTTACAATAATTAAAGTAAGTTGGTGACTAACACCTTGAACTTTACTATGATTCTGTCTTGTATGACTCAAAGAAAACTGTTACAGAAAAAAAGACCCTTTTACACAAAAAGGACTCTCATAGATAACACAAAGATTTTTTATCAGAAATATTACAACCCAAGGAGCATTTAGCATATCAATTCCAGGTGCTGCAATGAAAAGCAAAACTGCATTGAGCCAGTATATTCTGAGCGTTGACACAAAAAATTTACAAACAGAAATCTTATGCCAAAAACAACTCTCCATCAATTATGTCACTCCTAGATTAATGCTGTGTAAGTTTGTTGAAACTAGAAGAAATTAAAAAGAAAATGCTTCATAAAATACATAAGGATGAAATATAAGAACACTAGACAGTTGTATAAAGAAATAAAGGTGAAGGTTAAGATACATACCTGGGCAGTTATAGAAGACATAAAATGTTTTAAATATGCACAAATATACAATTTTTACACGATTAAA
This sequence comes from Saguinus midas, assembly GCA_021498475.1. Taxonomy (NCBI): domain Eukaryota; kingdom Metazoa; phylum Chordata; class Mammalia; order Primates; family Cebidae; genus Saguinus; species Saguinus midas. The sequence continues at coordinate 45,724 of JAKFGQ010000144.1, read as the reverse complement.
ATAGAGATGTTCTTTAAAGAACTATTGCTTACTTTTTGTTTTTGACACAAGTGCATGCAAAAGTAAATCTGGTAACTCAATAACTGAAATCATGGCCATTAAAGTATAAGAATTGTAATTGTATTGTGTTACTGAAGAAAAACTAGTGTGACTTTAAGTTTTATAACTCTAGAATGTTAAATTTAGTTGTCATAGCAACCACAAAGGAAATAGTTACGGTTCCCTAAGAAGCTTTTTACATTAAACAAGAGAGCGGAAGCCCTGGACTCAGCTGCTTTCTCTTGAGGTTACCTAAACCTGCAGAGAGGCACCCTGGGTCAATGCCTGAAGTGTCCTACCAGGGAGTAAGCACAGAGAGACAAATCACATACTATGGCTGCGGCTTTATACAACTGCTACCCCAGCAGGTCATAGAAAGTGGGAGAGACTTATTCGTGCTCAGCGATTGGTAGAGAAGTGGACGCAGTACCATTTACAGATTTGTTAACAACAAATAGAAAAACAGACACCAATATCTGTTCAACCATGAGAGGTAAAGAGAGAAAAGTCATAGATGATGCAAGAGACCAGCCTTTGGACAAGAGGGTGCATTTCAGCGTGAGGCTACTGGAAAGTGCCAGCACATACAAAGACATTGTGGTGAGGAAGAAAGATGGTTTCACCCAGATCTTACTATCAACCAGATCAACATATAATAATACCTTGAATAGAGAGGTAATGAATGAAATGAAGAGTGCTCTGGAGAAAGCTGCTGTTGATGACAGTAAGTTTGTGCTGCTTAGTGCAGTTGGCAGTGTCTTTTGCTGTGGTCTTGATTTTGATAACATTGTGAAGCATTTAAAATATAATAGAAAAAGAGCTACTGTTAAGCTAGTGGACACCATCAAAAACTTTGTGAATTTTTTTATTGTGTTTAAGAAACCTATCATCGTATCAGTCAATGGCCCAGCCATAGGGCTAGGTGCATCTATACTGCCTCTCTGTGATGTGGTTTGGGCTAATGAGAAGGCTTGGTTTCAAACCCCTTACACAAGGTTTGGGCAGAGTCCAGATGGCTGTTCCACAATTACTTTTCCAAAAATAATGGGTAGAGCAGCTGCCAATGAAATGTTGATCAATGGGTGGAAGATGAATGCCCAAGAAGCATGTGACAAAGGTCTTGTCTCTCAGGTGTTTTGGTCTGAAACTTTCACACAAGAAGTTGTGGTTAGAATTCAGGAGATTATTTCATGCAATTTATTTGTTCTGGAGAATTCCAAAGCTCTTGTGCGCTACAACATGAACGTAGAGTTGAAACAGGCCAATGAGAGAGAGTGTGAAGTCCTAAAGAAAATCTGGGCATCAGCACAGGGAATCGAATACATGTTGAAATATGTGCAAAATAAAATTGATGCATTTTGATTCTCAGTTAGTCTGCTCTTGACACTGAACTACGCTGAGCAGAATTCATTTTTAGATTTAAGATGTACTAATCCATCCTCAGAGCTTGAGAAAAGTTCACACATAATTAATGCTTGTGAGCTGAACTAAAACCATAAAAACTATTTGTTATCATTGACATTTCAGTATTGTAAAATTAAAATAAATAATGGATAAACTTTTTATTCGATTAAGTATTATTATTTTATTCTCATATATAAATCTAAGGGTATACTGGTGAGCACTAGACAGTTACTTTAAGCTCTGGTTCCCTTTCTGGATAATATTATATATTTTTTTAAGTGGGTTATTTTAACTTTGAGTTACAGAAAATACTGAAATAGCATGTGTTTGTTTCTGCTAGAATGCTGAGTCTAAAAGAGTATGAGGCCGCCTCTATACCTAGTCCACAAATATAAACACAACACAATGTAATATGTTGCATTTCTCTTCATGAAGGCAAAAACACATCAGAGACAAAAAATTCTGAATTAAAAATCATATTTCAGAATAAGTATTTTTAAGAAAATGGTCAACTGGGTTCAGTGGCTCATGCCTATAATTCCAGCCCTTTGGGAGGCTGAGGTGTTTGGATTGTCTGAGCTCAAAAGTTGAGAACAACCTAGGAAACATGCTAAATTCTTGTCTCTATTAAAATTACAGAAAGTTAGCAAGGTGTGTGCCTGTAATCCCAGCTGTTCTGGATGCTGAAGCAGAAAAATCACTTGAAATTGTGAGGTGGATGTTGCAGTGCACTGAGATGGCACCATGCACTTCAGAAATGCAGACAGAATGCGACCCACTCCCAATTTTAAAAAATTGAAAATTAGTACACCAAGTAAAACATGCTAAAGGGTAATTCTGGCATATCAATTAATTTTCCTTTTATTTATTATAAGTTCTTTTATTAAAGCTATTGGGTAACTTAAATAAACCACAATCTTTCTAGAATGGAATCTGTTGTGCAGTATTAGTGAATCATAATATTATTTACATAGAAATGTCTAAGTAATAATGCTTACAATGTCATTCTCATGTTAACTTGAAGTATGTTTTATTTAATAAGTTAAAGTTCTGGACACCCTCTTAAATGCAGACACTCTTTCAATATATGCAAGAAATTTTCTTATTAATTACCATATATTTTTATTTTTAATTACTGATGTATACTTTTATATGCACAGTGTTTTAACAAATTTACATTTTCTGCTATACAGAAGCTTCCTGAAGCCCATTCACTTGAGGTTTTGAAAGCTTTATCCAGGCTGGTTGCAATGTGTCATGCTTATAATCTCAGCAACTTGGGATACTGAGTCAGGAGGATCCCAAAGTCAGGAGTTCAAGACCTGAGTGACCAACACGTTGAAACCTTGTCTCTACTAAAAACACAAAATTTTTTCAGGTGTGGTGACATGAACCTGTAATCTCACCTACTCAGGAGGCTGAGGCAGGAATTGCTTGAACACAGGAGGTTACAGTCAGCCATGATTGCTCCACAATACTTTATCCTGGATAACAAAGGTAGACTTCATCTCAAACACACAAACAAAAGCATTATTACCAAGGCATGATTAAATAATCTAAAGGCTACTGCTGATCCTAATCACCTCTGTCACAGCATTATTATTATTATTATTATTATTATTATTATTATTTATTTTTTAATTTTTATTGCATTATAGGTTTTGGGGTACATGTGCAGAACGTGCAAGATAGGTGCATAGGTACACACATGGCAGTGTGTTTTGCTGCCTTCCTTCTATTCACCTACACTTGGCATTCATCCCCAGGCTATCCCTCCCCAGCACCCCCACTGTTCCTCCCCATTCCCCAATAGACCCCATTGTATAGAAGACCGCCTCTCTGTGTCCATGTGTTCTTTTTTTTCTCACCCACATATGAGTGAGTATATGCGGTATTTCTTTTTCTGTTCTTGTGTCAGTTTTCTGAGAATGATGTTCTCCAGATTCATCCATGTCCTTACAAAGGACACAAACTCATCATTTTTGATTGCTGCATAATATTTCATGGTGTATATGTGCCACATTTTCCCAGTCCAGTGTATCATTGCTGGGCATTTGGGTTGGTTCCAGTTCTTTGCTATTGTAAACAGTGCTGCAATGAACATTCGTGTGCATGTGTCCTTATAGTAGAACGATTTATAGTCCTTTGGGTATATACCCAGTAATGGGATTGCTGGGTCAAATGGAATTTCTATTTCTAGGTCCCTGAGGAATCGCCACACTGTCTTCCACAATGGATGAACTAATTTACACTCCCACCAACAGTGTAAGAGTGTTCCTATTTCTCCACATCCTTTCCAGCACCTGCTGTCTCCAGATTTTTTAATGATCCCCATTCTAACTGACCTGAGATGGTATCACAATGTGGTTTTGATTTGCATCTCTCTAATGACCAGTAATGATGAGCATTTTTTTATATGTTTGTTGGCCTCATGTATGTCTTCTTTTGTAAAGTTTCTGTTTATATCCTTTGCCCATTTTTGAATGGGCTTGTTTGTCTTTTTCCTGTAAATCTGTTTGAGTTCTTTTTAAATTCTGATTATCAGCCCTTTGTCATATGTGTAAACTGCAAAGATTTTTTTCCCATTCTGATGGTTGCCAATTCACTTTAGTGACTGTTTCTTTTGCCATGCAGAAGCTGTGGAGTTTGAATAGGTCCCATTTGTCTATTTTGGCTTTTGTTGCCAATTTTTTTGGTGTTTTATTCATGAAGATCTTGCCTACTCCTATGTCCTGAACGGTTTTGCCTCGATTTTCTTCTAGGGTTTTTATGGTGTCTGGCCTTACATTTAGGTCTTTAATCCATCTGGAGTTAATTTTAGTGTAAGGTGTCAGAAAGGAGTCCAGTTTCTGCTTTCTGCACATGGCTTACCAGTTTCCCCAACCCCATTTATTAAATAGGAATCCTTTCCCATTGCTTGTTTTTGTCTGGTTTATCAATGAATGGTTGTAGATATGTTGTGTTGCCTCCGATGCTTCTGTTCTGTTCAATTGGTCTATATCTCTGTTTTGGTACCAGTACCATGGTGTTTTGATTACGGTAGCCTTGTAGTATAGTTTGAAGTCTGGTAGTGTGATGCCTCTCCCTGTGTCTTTTTGCTTAGAATTGACTTGGCTATGCGGGCTCTTCTTTGGTTCCATATGAAATTCTTGGTTTTTTATTTCCAATGCTGTGAAGAAATTCAATGGTAGTTTGATGGGGATAGCATTGATTGTGTAAATTACTTTGGGAAGTATAGCCATTTTCACGATATTGATTCTTCCTAACCACAAACATGGAATGTTTCTCCATCTGTTTGTGTCCTCTCTTATTTCCTTGAGCAGTGGTTTGTAGTTTTCCTTAAAGAGATCCCTTACATTCCTTGTGAGTTGTATTCCTAGGTATTTTATGTACTTTGTAGCAATTGTGAATGGCAGTTCATTCTTAATTTGGTTGTCTTTAAGTCTGTTATTGGTGTATAGGAATGCTTGTGATTTTTGCACATTGATTTTATATCCTGAGACTTTGCTGAAGTTGCTTATCAGTTGCAGGAGCTTTTGGGCTGAGGTGATGGGGTGTTCTAGGTATACTATCATGTCGTCTGCAAATAGAGACAGTTTGGCTTCCACCTTTCCTACTTGAATACATTTTATTTCTTTTTCTTGCCTAATTGCTCTGGCTAGAACTTCCAATACTATGTTGAATAGAAGTGGTGTGAGAGGGCATCCTTGTCTAGTACCAGATTTCAAATGGAATGCTTCCAGTTTTTTGCACATTAAGTATGATATTGGCTGTTGGTTTGTCAAAAATAGCTTTTATTACTTTGAGATATGTTCCATCAATACCAAGTTTATTAAGGGTTTTTAGCATAAAAGGCTGTTGAATTTTGTCAAATGACTTCTCTGTGTCAATTGAGATAATCATGCAGTTTTTGTTTTTGCTAATGTTTATGTGGTGAATTACATTTACAGACTTGCATATGTTGAACCAGACTTGCATTATTTGGATGAATTCTACATGTTCATGATGGATAAGTTTTTTAATGTGCTGTTGCAATCAGTTTGCCAGTATTTTATTGAAGATTTTTGCATCTGTGTTCATCATGGATATTGGCCTGAAGTTTTCTTCTCTTGTTGAGTCTCTGTCAGGTTTTGGTATCAGGATGATGTTGGTCTCATAAAATTATTTGGAAAGTGTTCCCTCTTTTTGGATTCTTTGGAATAGTTTCAGAAAAAAATGGTACCAGATCCTCTAAACCCATCTGGACCTGGGCCTTTTTTGTGTGGTAGGCTCTCAGAATTCTTAGATGCTTACCTCATTAGTCATAAAAATTTATAATTGGTGTGATTTTTGCCCAAATTTTACTGAGGCACCTGATTTTGTTTTAATCCCTCAGCCTTACTGAGGGCCTCTGCTCACCCTATAAACCTGGAGCTCATTTTTGTTATGGGTGAATCATTCACAGAAGAGAATGGGTTACATGTGGAAATTACTGTTGTTTTTAGCCACTGAGAAAATCAGGGCCCATTGGCTGTGGCAGGATAAGAAGATTTCTGTGCTGGGAAGGGTGTCACCTGTCTGCAACTCTGCCTTTCACAACAGGCTCTAGGGAATGCAGTGCAAGCTTCAAGATGCCAGACTACAAAGATCCAAAAGTGGTGTGAAGCCCTGGATTGGAAAACTTGTAGTTCTAGGCTTCCTGAAATGCTGTAGCTGTTCTCTTTTCTTTTCTAGTCTTGTTGCCCACAACGTGGTGAATGAGGGTGTGTATTTTTTAGATATATTTGTTGTGCTAGTCTGTTTTTGTGCTGCTGATAATGACAAACTTGAGGCTGGTAAAAAGAAGAGGATTAGTGGAAGGTATGCCACATGGCTGTGGAGGTCTCAGAATCACTTCAGTTGGTGAAAGGCACTCTTTATTGTGGTGCCAACAGAAAATGATAAGCAAAGGTAGATCCCCTGATAAATCGATCAGATTTCATGAGACTTATTCACTACACTAAGACTGGCATGGCAAAATTTGGCCTCCATAATTCAATGACTTTCTCAGTGTTTCTTCCACAATGTGTGTGAATTGTGAGAGCTACAATTCAAGGTGTCATTGAGTGGAGACACACTAAAATTGTATAATTCTGCTCCTGAGTTATCTACACCTCAGATTCTGTTATATTACACAAATTGTGCCTTCACACTTTCCCAAAAATTCTTACATTATTTCAGTATTAACCCAAGTCCACAGTCTAGGGTTTTATCTGAGACAAGGAAAATTTCATCTATAACTCTGTCAAATCAAAATTATGCTAGTTGCTTCCTAAATACAATGGGAGTATAAGTATTGGTTAAATAGTAGCAGTCCAAATGGATGAAATTTTTCCACAAATAGGTATTCCATGCAAGTCTAAAATCCAGTCAGGTAATCAAGCTATAAAGTTTCAAAATGATCATTTTTGACTTCATATCTCACATCAAAGTCACACTGATGAAAAGATGAATTTATGTAGAGTTGGGCGGCTCTTTACCTGTTGCTACTCCAGGCACACAGTTTAAGATTTTTGTGGATCTACCATATTATAATCTGCAAGTCAGTGGTTCTCTTTTCACAAATCCCCTAGGAAATGCTAAAGTAGAAACTATGTGTGTTAGCTCCAAGCCTATTATTATTTTTTCACTCTGCCCTCGAAGAAGTTCTCTATGAGGGTCTCACCTCTGCAGAAAACATTTACTTTTACATCCAGGAATTTTCATACATCTTTTGAAATTGAGGCAAAGGTTTTCAAACCTCAGTATGTAAAATCTGTGTGACCACAGGCCCAATGTCACATGAAACCTGCCAAGGCGTAAATTTTCCACCATCTGTTGCCAAGCCCAAGCTCTACAATGTCCCCATTTTGCCAAAGCTGGATTTGCTTGAAACAAAGAAAACAAAGCCACTAGTTTTCACACAGAATGGGAACCCTGGGTCCAGTACACCAAACCACCATTTTTTTTCAGAGATTGTGGGCCTGTGACACTAGGGGCTATTGTCAAGGTCTCTGACATGGTCTGAAGACATTTTTATCAACATCTTGATAATTAACACTCAGCTCCTAGAAGTTTATGAAACTTTCTGTAGCCAGGTTGTATTGATTTTCTAAACATTTTTTCATAGTCAGTGCAGAAATTTTTAAATTTGATCCAATTATGAAATTAAATGCCTTTAACAGTAAGATGCTTACAATTATTACAAAGGCAGTATAATTTCTGGAAATAAGTATCAGATTACAAAAATCTAAACTGTCATCTTTTATTTATTTTATTTATTTTTTTTTTTTTTGACGGAGTTTCACTCTTGTTACGCAGGCTGGAGTGCAACCGCGTGATCTTGGCTCACCGCAACCTCCGCCTCCTGGGTTCAGGCAATTCTTCTGCCTCAGCCTCTTGATTAGCTGGGATTGTGGGCATCCACCACCGTGCCCAAATAATTTTTTTGTATTTTTCATAAAGACGGGGTTTTACCATGGTGACCAGGATGGTCTCAGTCTTTTTACCTAGTGACCAAACTGCCTCGGCCTCCCAAAGTGCTGGGATTAGAGTTGAAAACCAAAAAAAAATTTATGTGTGAAATTTTATGTATATTATTTGATGGCTAATTTAATGCTATGCTGCTTAGAAATTTCTTCTGCCAGATACCCTAAATTATTTTTCTGAAGTTCAAAGTTTTCTATAACTGTGTAAGGTAAACGCAAAATGCCATCAGTTTCTTTGTTAAAACAAAACCAGAGTTATCTTGTAATGCACTAGGTTTAACTTTGTATAAGTCCTACATTCTGTCAGGTTTTTATAGCAGGTTAATTATTTCTTTTTATCACCTATAATAGCTGGTTAAATAATATTTTTGGCACAAACATTTATAATCACTCAAAGATAATATATAAAATATTCACAAAACGTATAAATAATTAAATTATTCTAGTACAAAAGTAGCAAGGAAACAGAAAATATTACATAAAATAACAATTATAAATGATAGTGTCTAAAAAACACGCAGCAAAATGACAAAATAAAATTATTAACAATTATTTTAATCATACACAGTTTTCTATAATTCTATAATAAAAACAATAATTAGTAGAACAGATAAAAATATTCTACATTTAAATATATGGTACATACTACACACACACTTTAGATGCAAAGACAAATTAAAATCACAGCATATAAGATATTTAATTAAATATAAACAAAAGAGAGAGAAGGGTGCTCCAGTAATACCACCTCAATAGATTTTAAGTCACAAGTCACAAGATGCAAGTTTCAATACAGAAAATATTAGAAAAATTAACACAGCACACAGTCAAACACAAATGAAAAAATATCTAACATGTATACAAAACATGGTATTATACAATCAGACAGAAACAGACAAATTTAAATTTCAGTTAGACATGTTATAAAAAAATACTTCTAGTAACACACTAAAGTGCTACAGTCATTACAAAGGCAGAATCATTTCTGAAAATAAGTATCAGGTTATGAATATCTAAACTGTCATCTTTATAGTGTTGTAGAGACATAAAAGTATAAAAGTTGATAAGTAAAAGGAAAAGAGTCTCGTGTGGAATTTTGTGTGTGCTATTTGATAGCAAATTGCTAAATACACATTCAGGTAATTATTTATAAATCAATCTGTACCTTAAATTAGCATAAATCCATTACAGAAGAAAGATTATTGATTTCCCTGCCACTCATATAAATTTGTGGATTACAATTCTCAGAAAAGTGCAGTAAGGCAAAATAATAGGGTCTGGATGCAGAAAATCTTAGAGCAATTTGCTTTCATTTTCTGTTTCTGAATCTAAGAAAAACCCCACCAATCAACATTCAGGTAACACAAAATCAGTAGCCACTATGTTTGTAATCACCTCCCCTCTTTGCCAGAGATAGAAAATAAAGAGAACCACTCATTGGGTTCCTCCCACAAATAATCATATTGGTTTGAAGCTTAGCTTTTATTTTCAAAAAGGATCAACTTTGTAACATCAACTCAACCTTCACTGTTCCCTTTCCACAACCAATGAGACATAGTCACTGTGTGTAATTCGTGACTTTACTTCAGCATCTAATTTGTGACCTTTTTCAAACAATAAACCTGGTTACTTGACACTCTTTTATTTACATAAAATGTAAAACAAATAAACAACGTAAGACCTCGAGAGGGTGTTCCATGCCCTCTAAAAGTTTTTTATTATTTATTTATTTATTTATTTATTTATTTATTTATTTATTTTTATTGTATTATAGGTTTTGGTGTACATGTGCAGAACGTGCAAGATAGTTGCATAGGTACACACATGGCAGTGTGTTTTGCTGCCTTTTTTCCCTTCACCCACACTTGGCATTCATCCCCAGGCTATCCCTCCCCAGCACCCCCTGCTGTCCCTCCCCCATTCCCCCAAGAGTCCCCAGTTTATAGTAGATCGCCTCTCTGTGTCCCTGTGTTCTCAATTTTCTCACCCACCTATGAGTGAGTATATGCGGTATTTCTTTTTCTGTTCTTGTGTCAGTTTGCTGAGAATGATGTTCTCCAGATTCATCCATGTCCTTACAAAGGACACAAACTCATCATTTTTGATTGCTGCATAATATTCCATGCTGCATATGTGCCACATTTTCCCAGTCCAATCTATCATCGTTGGGCATTTGGGTTGGTTCCAGGTCTTTGGTATTTTAAACAGTGCTGCAATGAACATTTGTGTGCATGTGTCCTTATAGTAGAACGATTTATAGTCCTTTGGATAGATATCCAGTAATGGGATTGCTGGGTCAAATGGAATTTCTATTTCTAGGTCCCTGAGGAATCACCACACCTTCTTCCACAATGGTTGAACTAATTTTAACCACTACATAAGCAACTTCTTTGAGCCTACTCCCACTATGGAATGTATTTTAATTAAAAAAAAAAATCTGTGCTTTTGTTCCTTTACTTCACTGTGAGTTGTATTTTATGTTTTTGTTCAAAAAGCCAAAAACCTGAACACCTTATACCAGTAACAATATCCAAATATACACAGAAAACTATAAATAATTAAACTAGGCGCATTACCAGAAATTATTCTAACGTCGGCACTATTGAAAGAAAACAGCAAACATAATGTGAAGCAATGCAAGCCTACATGTGAAATTTTGCTGCAAGCTAAATCTGGCTTTGTGCTTAACTATATTCAAAGCAGCTGCCAAACTGTTAATGTGCTTTTACATATTTCTTATTTACTTTAATTAAGGCTAAGAACATTAACGATAAAAATGACAATTAGTTAAATTTCTCATCTCTATCATGCTTTACATGTATATATATTTTACCTAAGCTTATACAGCTTTCTATTTTTTATATGTACATGAAGTAATACACGGAGACTAGCAGGAAATTGACATGTGACCTAACGTGACCAATCAATAAATTTCTGGGCTTTTCATTCAATCCCAGATTTTCTTTGCTTTCTTCTTTAAATTAGCAGTTATTTTACTATTTCAGGCCCTGAGAACCAAGATGCGTTTTTTTCTTAGAACAGCACCCATCTACCAGCAAACCCATATGTGCCCTCACAGTTTGTAAGGCAGAATGCTGCCTTCACTGCCTCTGGTGAGATAGCCAGCCTGGCAGGTTGAAATAAACCTGTTAAACCTAATCTTGTTTCTGCCTCTCCATCTTTTTGGTCAATGTTTCAATGATGATAAAAACAGGCAGACAGTTTTTAAAGCTTGAGTTTGTTTCCAACAGAAAAGATAATTTTGTTCAAATTTCTATTTTTCTGTTTCCAGAAGAGTAAAGAGCAACCTACAGACTCAAGACCCATCACTAGGGTGAAAAACTTATGTAAGATTCTGTCTTGCTAATTCTTTCAAAATAACTAAGTTTAGCATTAACAACCACCTGCAGTAGTTTCTGCTTATACTATGAACAAACAAGAAAAGTATAATTTGTGTAATATGTTTTAGTTTAGCAGCATTTGTTGTTATTGTTGTTGTTGTTGTTTTTAAATGAGTCTCACTTTTGTCACCCAGGCTAGAATGTAATGATATTATTTGGGATCACTGCAACTTCTCCCTTTGAGGGTCAAGAGATTCTCCTGCTCAACCTCCTGGCAGCTGAAATTACAGGGATCCACCAAGTCATATGACTAATTTAGGTATCATTAGTAGGGACAGGTTTTCACCCTGTTGGCCAGGTAGCTAGCAAACTACTGATCACAGTTTATCTGAACACTTCTGCTTCCTAAAGTGCTAAGATTACAGGCATGAGCCACTGCACATAGCAAGTTTAGCAGAATATTATCCTCAATTTAGTATAATAAAAATAAAATTTATTTTTTTCAAATGGCTCAATGGTTATAAATCAACCTAATTAAGAGGTTGATATTAAAAGTGTGCTGGCATTGTGTATGTTTGTAATCAAGAAGCCTTCATATTTTTGTTTTGATTGTTTTAGTCATTTTTGTTTCTTCATCTAAGACTTTTTATGAGCAAAAGTTCTTTCTATTAAGTAAAGATTGTTTTTACCATATTTTTGACTAAAATAATTTTTGCAACAAAGGCCACTTTTGGGTTTTTTAGTTAAAATGTAATTTAGACATTAAGAAATGTCTTTATAAAAAGCAAATGAATATATTGTGTCTATGTCTCTCCAAAGCAACACTAAACTTGTTTTCTCTGTTCCATATTATACATTTTTCTATGTAGTTTTTACCTGAGTTGCTTTCTTTAATATTCAAGTGTAATGCTCTTTGTTTAACAACCATAGGGTTTTGAAAAGATTATTAAAAATCTAAAACATTAAGAAAAAAATGGTTTATATAAATCTATTAAATGTACCTTGTTTCATATTTTATACACATCTATGTGTTCATGTATTGCGTCCACAATGATTCACTACTAAAAATATGTGAAAGATGTTAGTTGACTGGCTTAAATCATAAAAGTGTTCAACATAAATACAATATAAAATATAATAATAATAATCCAGGTGCAGCAAATCATGCTTGTAATCTCAGCATTTTGGCAGGTTGAGGCATGCAAATTATGAGCTTGGAAACTCGAGACCAGTCACCCAACATGGTCAAACCTTGTGTCCACTACATGTATGACAATTACATGTGTGTGGTGGTGAGCACCTGAAAACACAGCTACTTAGGAGGCAGAGGAAAAATAATTGCTTGAGACTGAAATGAGGCGGTTTCTGTCAGCCAAGATCACACCACTGCATTTTAGCCTGGGCAAAAAGAGAGAAAGTGTGTCTCAAAGAACCAACAAAAAGTCTAATGTATTTTCAATTGTATTTACCAAAAGTAAATTTTACTTAACAAGCTATCATTCAAATTATTGGCACCGTAATATTAAAATTATTTTAAGAATTGGCTGTATGCATAGTTCTTCTTGATTACTTAAAGTTTAATTTTATATTTATTTCTGCAAAATAGTATAATGTGGCACACTTTGCATGCTAGTTATGAATCTATCAACACAATCTAAAACAAAACGATCTTGGCTTAAGCAAATTTTAGTTAATTACATTTATAGACTTGCGTATGTTGAACCAGCCTTGCATCCCCGGATGAATCCTACTTGATCATGATGGATAAGTTTTTAATGTGCTGTTGCAATCGGTTTGCCAGTATTTTATTGAAGATTTTTGCATCTATGTTCATCATGGATATTGGCCTGAAGTTTTCTTTTCTTGTTGAGTCTCTGCCAGGTTTTGGTATCAGGATGATGTTGGTCTCATAAAATGATTTGGGAAGGGTTCCTCTTTTGGATTATTTGGAATAGTTTCAGAAGGAATGGTACCAGATCCTCTTTGTGTGTCTGGTAGAATTCAGCTGTGAACCCATCTGGACCTGGGCTTTTTTGTGTGGTAGGTTTAATTGCTGCCTCAACTTCAGACCTTGTTATTGGTCTATTCATAGTTTCGGCTTCCTCCTGGTTTAGGCTTGGGAGGACACAGGCGTCCAGGAATTTATCCATTTCTTCCTGATTTACTAGTTTATGTGCATAGAGTTGTTTGTAGTATTCTCTGATGATGGTTTGAATTTCTGTGGAACCTGTGGTGATTTCCCCTTTATCGTTTTTTATTGCATCTATTTGGTTGTTCTCTCTTCTTTTTTATCAGTCTGGCTAGTGGTCTGTCTATTTTGTTGATCTTTTCGAAAAACCAGCTCTTAGATTTATTGATTTTTTGAAGGGTTTTTCTTGTCTCTATCTCCTTCAGTTCTGCTCTGATCTTAGTTATTTCTTGTCTTCAGCTAGGTTTTGAGCTTATTTCATCTTGCTCCTCTAGCTCTTTCAATTTTGATGATAGGGTGTCAATTTTGGATCTCTCCACTCTTCTCATGTGGGCACTTATTGCTATATATTTTCCTCTACAGACTGCTTTAAATGTGTCCCAGAGATTCTGGTACATTGTGTCTTCATTCTCATTGGTTTCAAAGAACTTCTTTATTTCTGCCTTCATTTCATTGTTTATCCAATCAACATTCAAGAGCCAGTTGTTCAGTTTCCATGAAGCTGTGCGGTTCTGAGTTATTTTCTGAATTCTGAGTTCCAACTTGATTGCACTATGGTCTGAGAGACTGTTTGTTATGATTTCCGTTGTTTTGCATTTGCTGAGGAGTGCTTTACTTCCAATTATGTGGTCAATTTTGGAGTAGGTGTGATGTGGTGCTGAGAAGAATGTATATTGTGTGGATTTGGGGTGGAGAGTTCTGTAAATGTCTATCAGGTTTGCTTGTTCCAGGTCTGAGTTCAAGTCCTGGATATCCTTGTTAATTTTCTGTCTGGTTGAACTGTCTGCTATTGAAAGTGGAGTGTTAAAGTCTCCCACTATTATTGTGTGGGAGTCTAAGTCCTTTTGTAAGTCATTAAGAACTTGCTTTATATATCTGGGTGCTCCTACATTGGGTTCATATATATTTAGAATTGTTATATCTTCTTGTTGTATCGATCTTTTTACCATTATGTAATGACCTGCTTTGTCCCTTTTGATCTTTGTTACTTTAAAGTCTATTTTATCAGAGATGAGAATTGCAACTCCTGCTTTTTTTTGCTCTCCATTTGCTTGGGAAATCTTCCTCCATCCTTTTATTTTGAGCCTTTGTGTATCTTTGCATGTGAGGTGGGTTTCCTGGATACAGCACACCGATGGGTTTTGGTTTTTTATCCAATTTGCCAGTCTGTGTCTTTTGATTGGTGCATTTAGCCCATTTACATTCAGGGTTAATATTGTTATGTGTGAATTTGATACTGCCATTTTGATGCTAGCTGGCTGTTTTGCCCGTTGGTTCATGTACATTCTTCATTTTGTTGATGGTCTTTAGCATTTGGTATGCTTTTAGGATGGCTGGAACTGGTTGTTTCTTTCTATGTGTAGTGCCTCTTTCAGGAGCTCTTGTAAAGCAGGCCTAGTGGTGACAAAATCTCTGAGTACTTGCTTGTTCGTGAAGGATTTTATTTTTCCTTCACTTATGAAGCTCAGTTTGGCTGGATATGAAATTCTGGGTTGAAAGCTCTTTTCTTTAAGGATGTTGAATATTGGCCCCCACTCTCTTCTGGCTTGTAGAGTCTCTGCTGAGAGATCTGCTGTGAGTCTGATGGGCTTCCCTTTGTGGGTGACCTGACCTTTCTCTCTGGCTGCCCTTAGTATTTTCTCCTTCCTTTCAACCCTAGTGAATCTGACGATTATGTGCCTTGGGGTTGCTCTTCTTGCAGAGTATCTTTGTGGTGTTCTCTGTATTTCCTGGAGTTGAGTATTGACCTGTCTTGCTAGGTTGGGGAAATTTTCCTGGATAATATCCTGAAGAGTGTTTTCCAGCTTGGATTCATTCTCTTCGTCACATTCTGGTACACCTATCAAACGTAGGTTGGGTCTCTTCACATAGTCCCACATTTCTTGGAGATTTTGTTCATTCCTTTTGCACTTTTTCTTTAATCTTGGTTTCTCGTTTTATTTCATTGAGTTGATCTTCAACTTCTGATATTCTTTCTTCTGCTTGGTCAATTCGGCTGTTGAAACTTGTGCATGCTTCAAGTTCTCGTGTTGTGTTTTTCAGCTCCTTCAATTCATTCATATTCCTCTCTAAGTTGTCCATTCTCGTTATCAATTCCTCGAATCTTTTTCAAATCTTTTTCTAGGTTCTTAGTTTCTTTGCACTGGTTTAGAACATGTTCCTTTAGCTCACTGAAGTTTCTCATTATCCACTTTCTGAAGTCTGATTCCATCATTTCGTCACATTCATTCTCCGTCCAGCTTTGTTCCCTTGCTGGTGAGGAGTTTTGGTCCTTTTTTGGAGGTGAGGTGTTTTGGTTTTGGGTGTTTTCCTCCTTTTTGCGCTGGTTTCTTCCCATCTTTATGGATTTATCCGCCTGTCGTCTTAGTATTGGCTGATTTTTCAATTGGGTCTCTGTGTGGACACTGAGATTGTTGATGATGAAGTATTTCTGTTACTTAGTTTTCCCTCTAATGATCTATCCTCTCTGCTGTATGAGTGCTGAGGT
This sequence comes from Saguinus midas, assembly GCA_021498475.1. NCBI lineage: Eukaryota > Metazoa > Chordata > Mammalia > Primates > Cebidae > Saguinus > Saguinus midas. The sequence continues at coordinate 29,779 of JAKFGQ010000144.1, read as the reverse complement.
CCACTCCAGGCCTGGCTTGTCTGGGGTATACCTGCAGCAGCTGCAGAACAGTGAGGGATGATACCAGTTTCTTCTTCTGCTGCCCTTGTTCCAGAATGATGCCAGCCAAATGTCAGTCTGATTAGTCCTTTTCTGGGGTGACTCCTTGGATATACAGGGGTCAGGGAGCTGCTTGAGGAGACAGTCTGTGCTTTATAGGAGCTCCAGTGCTGAGCTGTGAGCTCCGTTGTTCATTCAGGGTTGTTGGGAGGTTGTTTATGTCTGCTGCAATAGAACTCATAAAACACCACTTTTTTTTTCACCCTTAGATGCTCTGTCTCAGGGAGTTGGGGCTTTCTTTATGAGTATCTGTTGCACTGTCCTGCCCCACTAGATGGCAGTCTATTCACTATTTGCCTGTCGGGGCTCTGACCCGCTGGGCTCCCTTCTGCTGTGGAGCGCGGAGTCTCTCTGTTATGGCAGGTTGCCTTGGCAATGACAGGCAGTCCTGGGCGGTACTTAAGTGGGGGTGCACTTCGTCATCAATGCTGGACGTCCCTCCCTGACCAGGCTGCACCGTCCTAGATGCTGGCAACAAAACTCTCAGCCCCAAGCACCTCCAGTCACCGCCCTGCTTGTCCCGTGAGCGTGGGACCCGCCGAGCCCAATCACCCAGCTCCCTGCCTCAGAGTCTATCCTCTCTCTCTCTCTCTTCCTCTCCCCAAGCTGAAAGGTCGACTCTCTCACTGGCGCCCCAGGAGCCTGCCGATAGGGCACTGGGCTCCGTGCGACCTCCCGTGCCGCTGCCCACTACCCCGGCTCAGATCACGCTTCCCAGGAAACTCCTGGTCTGGCTCATTGTCCAAGTCCCGTTCAATTAGATGGACATGCCAGTCTGCCCTTCCAAATCTCAGATTGCCGGTTTAACAGGGCACCCAGACCAGTGAGTTCCACGCCGGGTCCCGCCGCGACGCCGGCCGAAGAGGCGGTGGGAGCCGGCTGCGTAAGCCGGCTGCTAGCGTTTCGTGTCTCTCCCACACCTGGAACTTTCAACGCTCTGTGGGCATAAAAGGAACATCCGAGGATGCGGCTAGGACTCACCCTCTGCGCCTTCACTGAGAGCTTCAATCCTGAGTCACCTCTCTGACGCCATCTTGCCTCTCTGTCTCTTGACGGGACTTCTTTTAAATTTTGGTGGGTTTTCCAATGGCTGGCTAGGTGCTGAGTGCAGAGTTCAGTGCTGAGTGCAGGTTCTGGTGCAGAGTGCAGAGGTGGGCATTGGTGTGGAGTGCCCCAACCTAATTTTTAAAAGCCTTTCTTACTAGAACATTTTGAATTAGATAAAGTACTTTAAATGTGTGTTAATTGTGCTTTTGAGAACACAGCACTGAATAGGAAGTCTTGGTGGGATACAAAGCATTAGAATAATTTTTAAAAATTCAAAGTGCTCTGAAGTATATTACAAAATGTATGTGACTTAGATTTAAAGAGAAAAAAGCATTTCGCAGGACTAAAGGGTCGAATATTAAGGTTATTTTTTAACACAATCACTGGACGGTAAAGACTTACTTTTGACATATGTTGTTGTCTTAGCAATCATGTGAGATATTCAGTTTGGCTGAATAAATATTTTTATGATTGCAGACAGATTAAATTAGAAATGTCACACAGTTATAGCAATAGACAATGATAAGGACATATTCAAAGTTATAATTAGAAGAAATTTGTGGATTTTCTGTATTAGGAAAACTGCAATCTGGACATGTGTGTGGACAGATGTTGATAATTGGATATTGGAGGAAGTGGAAAAGCAGCAAGGAGGTGATGAGACCTACATTTGGGATGTGATTTAATAAATTGAGAAAATAGTAGTAGAATTTACTGATGGAAAAAGAAATCTGTTTCTGCAGACTCCATTTTAAAACCACTTCGGACACCTAAATATTTCAAATTCCGAATTGGACACATATGCCTAGAATATTGAACCTTAAGTAGAAAATACAAAATTGGAGGTAAATATTAAAAACAAGCAGATTTTAATTGTACAAATAGACTTCACATTTAATGTTTGATAATTCCATTTCTTGTTGAGATAAAGAATATCAGTGTACTCATAATAGAAATTCTAAAATAGTAAAACCAATTTGCAAAATTGTGTATGTCAATCTGTGTGAAGCCTAGTAGATTATATTTTCTGTGTTTTAGGTATTTCTTGGAAGAACACGTTAGGTGAAGCTGCTAAAACTTTACTGTAGGTAATGCCAGTGAAGTGCATATCATCAGAATCCACAGCAGTTTAAAGTACCATTACACCAAGATTGCTGATGACATTGCTAGTCAATTACAGTTTTTCTAAAAAGCAATAATTGGCAAAGTTTATTTATTTATTATTTTAAACTTTTTTTTCTGTTGGTTGTAAAAATTGAGTTAAAATATAGGCTCTTATGCTTTTATATCATTCATGTAATATTCTAATTTGATGTAAAATCTCTATGGTTATTTTTAGACAATAAATGCCAGAAAATGTGCTGCATAGTTTAACATAGGGCACTTTGTCTGTTCAGATTGGTTACAATATATTATGTTTTAATTTTTATATTATTTTAATCAGTGGTACCAATCACTATAAATACAAAGAGCTGTATACATTAGCCAAGATCTATAAATACACTCTCAGCACTACTGATAATTGTACATTGTAACCCAGCTATGTTAAGATTGTTTCTGTTTGAGATATAAGTATTTGCAATCTATGTTTCTCTTCCGGCCTACACAAGTTTCTGGAATTTGTATAACTTAAAGTGTACAAAAGAAATATCTAAATCTGCATTACTGCTGCAAATTTATAATGCTGTCACCTCAAGAAAATACATCAAAATACCTAGTTGCTGGTTCTAATCATTTTGCAATCATCCTACAGAGAATCATTCATATAAATACCAACATGTCCTTTGTTAGTATATTCCTTAAATTTTAACTATTCATCAGAGGTGCATGTATGTGACACAGCTTAAGTGTACATGTGTCACATACTTTCATCTTCTTTATAGCCGAGTTTTCTATTGTCTACATGTCCAGAGGTTGGTTACTATTTACTACTCATGAATTTCTTTAAAAATAATGGCTTAATATTTTTAATAAATTGTAAAATAACAGCTTGCTGTTCAATCATTGAATTAATTTGCTCACTCCACCTTCAATTAATCTTGTCACTTCAGTTTTCTATAAAAACCTGCTAAATGGAGCATTGTTCTCTAATTCTGAAACTGACATTAGTTAGCCAAGCCGGTTGTTGGTGGAGTACAGGGCATTCTTCAAAGGGCATTGCCCATGTGACTGTGGAATTCAGTAATTCCTGATGTGATTTCAAAGTGGATCCTAGGAAATTAAGGACTACTTGCTGTTGAACAGGATGAGCTCATTCTTACACTTCTGTGATTACATATTTTTATATTCTTCTGAGCACTTCATCATTAGACTGTTTTCTTAATTTTTTAATGTATTATAGTTGTTGCAGGTTTTAGAATTATTTTACCATCTTCAGTCATAGAAGAAGCTTCAACACAAATGACAATTTGAATGTAATTATCATTCAAATTTTACATACTGTTTCATGGCATCCAAGAATTTTCTGTCTCAAAATTTCCACCCAGTGCTGAAGAGTAGCAGGTGTGAGTTTTGTGCCATTGCTTTAGTCTGCCCAAAGAACACGTGGAAAAAACTTCCAAAATCAAAATTTAGACTACACTGTCCTAAAGGATTGAGAGAAAGAGCTTTTACAATCAGAAATGTCCTAATTTAGATAAATTTACTACTGAAATAAGCCTGCATTTGTTGATTTTTAAAATGGCTTCATTATAGATTTTTTTATCTACAAAGTGCAAATGATATTTGGAGACACATGCACAATGAGCAATGACCAAATTCTTAATTGGCATCTTGGCAATAGGTATGTTCATCCTTGCAGAGATGTAGCATTTATTGGTCATGAATATTTGAAATCCATACTTTGAATTATTTTGAAATACATAATAAATTTTAATAGCTATAATCTCCCTGCTATACAATTAACCTTTATAAACAATTTCTTTCTTATTTATTTTTTAACTTATTAACTTTCTCATGTCTTTGTTTACATAATGTCTTGTCCAGCCTACAACGACCTACCATGACAGTTTCTATGTCCATGAAATCAACTTGTTTATTTTCCACATGTGAATACAATTATGCAATACTTTGTCTTTATAATTTCTGACTAATTACACTTAATGTAATGCCTCTTAAATTGAGCCATTTTCTGCTGAGTGTTTAGGTAATGTATTGAAGTTTTTATAAGACTGAAATAATCACCCACCTAAATTTTACATTCACTGTTATCAAGATTATCTGGGTATATAGTATTGTATTTTGAGAAACAGCTAAATAAACAAAGATTACCTTAAGGTGTCTTAAGACTCTAATAGACTAATCATGTCTGTCTCGTCTCTTCTTTAATTCTGGTTTGTCTTCATTAATAAAAAATATTCAAATAAACTATTTAGGCAAACAACAAGACTATAACTCAAAATGGGTCAGTGAGTTACTACTTTAACTTTAAAAATATAATGTTTTTTTCCTGTAAATCTGTTTGAGTTCTTTGTAAATTCTGGATATCAACCCTTTGTCAGATGTGTAAACTGCAAAGATTTTTTCCCATTCTGATGGTTGCCAATTCACTCTAGTGACTGTTTCTTTTGCCGTGCAGAAGCTGTGGAGTTTGATTCGGTCCCATTTGTCTATTTTGGCTTTTGTTGCCAATGCTTTTGGTGTTTTATTCATGAATTCCTTGCCTACTCCTATGTCCTGAATGGTATTGCCTAGATTTTCTTTTAGGGTTTTTATGGTGTCAGGTCTTACATTTAAGTCTTTAATCCATCTGAAGTTAATTTTACTGTAAGGTGTCAGGAAGGGGTCCAGTTTCTGCTTTCTGCACATGGCAAACCAGTTTTCCCAACACCATTTATTAAATAGGGAATCCTTTCCCCATTGCTTGTTTTTGTCTGGTTTATCAATGATTATATGGTTGTAGATGTGTTGTGTTGCCTCTGATGCTTCTATTCTGTTCAATTGGTCTACATCTCTGTTTTGCTACCAGTAGCATGCTGTTTTGATTACTGTAGCCTTGTAGTATACTTTGAAGTCTGGTAGTGTGATGTCTCTCGCGGTGTCCTTGTTGCTTAGAATTGACTTGGCTATGCGGGCTCTTCTTTGGTTCCATATGAAATTCATGGTGTTTTTTTCCAGTTATGTGAAGAAATTCAATGGTAGTTTGATGGGGATAGCATTGATTGTGTAAATTACTTTGGGAAGTATAGCCATTTTCACGATATTGATTCTTCTTTACCACAAACATGGAATGTTTCTCCATCTGTTTGTGTCCTCTCTTATTTCATTGAGCAGTGGTTTATAATTTTCCTTAAAGCAGTCCCTTACATTTTTTGTGAGTTGTATTCCTAGGTATTTTATTTTCTTTGTAGCACTTGTGAATGGCAGTTCATTCTTAATTTGGTTCTCTTTAAGTCTGTTTTTGGTTTATAGGAATGCTTGTAATTTTTGAACATTGACTTTATATCCTGAGACTTTGCTGAAGTTTCTTATCAGTTTCAGGAGCTTTTGGGCTGAGGTGATGGGGTCTTCTAGGTATACTATCATGTCGTCTGCAAATAGAGACAATTTGGCTTCCACTTTTCCTATTTGAATATATTTTATTTCTTTTTCTTGCCTGATTGTTTTGGCTAGAACTTCCAATATGTTGAATAGGAGTGGTGAGAGAGAGCATCCTTGTCTAGTTCCAGATTTCAATTGGAATGCTTCCAGTTTTTGCACATTCAGTTTGATATTGGTTGTTGGTTTGTTGTAAATAGCTTTTATTACTTTGAGATATGTTCCATCAATACCAAGTTATTTGAGGGTTTTAGCATAAAGGGCTGTTGAATTTTGTCAAATGCCTTTTCAGCATCAATTGAGATAATGATGTGTTTTTTGTTTTTGCTTCTGTTTATGTGGTGAATTACATTTATAGACTTGCGTATGTTGAACCAGCCTTAGATCCCCAAGATGAATCCTATTTGATCATGATGGATAACTTTTTTCATGTGCTGTTGCAATCGGTTTGCCAGTATTTTATTGAAGATATTCGCATCTATGTTCATCATAAATATTGGCCTGAAGTTTTCTTTTCTTGTTGAGTGTCTGCCGGGTTTTGGTATCAGAATGATGTTGGTCTCATAAAATGATTTGAAAAGGGTTCCCTCATTTGGATTATTTGGAATAGTTTCAGAAGGAATGGTACCAGATCCTCTTTGTGTGTCTGGTAGAATTCAGCTGTGAACCCATCTGGACCTGGGCTTTTTGTGTGGTAGGCTCTTAATTGCTGCCTCAACTTCAGACCTTGTTATTGGTCTATTCATAGTTTCGGCTTCCTCCTGGTTTAGGCTTGGGAGGACACAGGCGTCCAGGAATTTATCCATTTCTTCCTGATTTACTAGTTTATGTCAGATATACCAATAACAGACTTAAAGAGAACCAAATCAAGAATGAACTGCCATTCACAATTGCTACAAAAAAAATAAAATACCTAGGAATACAACTCAGAATGTAAGGGACCTCTTAAGGAAAACTAGAAACCACTGCTCAACGAAATAAGAGAGACATAAACAGATGGAGAAACATTCCATGTTCGTGGTTAGAAAAATCAATATCGTGAAAATGGCTATACTGCAAAGTAATTTACACAATCAATGCTATCCCATCAATCTACCATTGAATTTCTTCACAGAACTGGAAAACCACCATGAACTTCATATGGAATAAAAAGAGCCACATAGCCAAGTCAATTCTAAGCAAAAAGAACACAGGGAGGCATCACATACCAGACTTCAAATACTACAGGCTACAGTAATCAAAACAGCATGGTACTGGTACCAAAACAGAGATATAGAACAATGAACAGAACAGAAGCATCAGAGGCAACACAATATCTACAACCATATAATCTTTGATAAACCAAACAAAAACAAGCAATGGAGAAAGATTTTGTTTAATAAATGGTGTTGGGAAACTAAGCCATGTGCAGAAAGCAGAAACTGGACCCCTTCCTGACACCTTACACTAAAATTAACTCCAGATGGATTAAAGACTTAAACATAAGACCTGACACCATAAAAACTCTAGAAGAAAATCTAGGCAAAACCATTCAGGACATAGGAGTAGGCAAACTTCATGACCAAAACACCAAAAGCATTGGCAACAAAAGCCAAAATAGACAAATGGGACCTAATCAAACTCCACAGCTTCTGCACATCAAACGTAGGTTGGGTCTCTTCACATAGTCCCACATTTCTTGGAGATTTTGTTCATTCCTTTTGCACTTTTTCTTTAATCTTGGTTTCTCGTTTTATTTCATTGAGTTGATCTTCAACTTCTGATATTCTTTCTTCTGCTTGGTCAATTCGGCTGTTGAAACTTGTGCATGCTTAGCGAAGTTCTCGTGTTGTGTTTTCAGCTCCTTCAATTCATTCATATTCCTCTCTAAGTTGTCCATTCTCGTTATCAATTCCTCGAATCTTTTTCAAATCTTTTTCTAGGTTCTTAGTTTCTTTGCACTGGTTTAGAACATGTTCCTTTAGCTCACTGAAGTTTCTCATTATCCACTTTCTGAAGTCTGATTCCATCATTTCGTCACATTCATTCTCCGTCCAGCTTTGTTCCCTTGCTGGTGAGGAGTTTTGGTCCTTTTTTGGAGGTGAGGTGTTTTGGTTTTGGGTGTTTTCCTCCTTTTTGCGCTGGTTTCTTCCCATCTTTATGGATTTATCCGCCTGTCGTCTTAGTATTGGCTGATTTTTCAATTGGGTCTCTGTGTGGACACTGAGATTGTTGATGATGAAGTATTTCTGTTACTTAGTTTTCCCTCTAATGATCTATCCTCTCTGCTGTATGAGTGCTGAGGTCCACTCCAGGCCTGGCTTGTCTGGGGTATACCTGCAGCAGCTGCAGAACAGTGAGGGATGATACCAGTTTCTTCTTCTATTCTGCCCTTGTTCCAGAATGATGCCAGCCAAATGTCAGTCTAATTAGTCCTTTTCTGGGGTGACTCCTTGGATATACAGGGGTCAGGGAGCTGCTTGAGGAGACAGTCTGTGCTTTATAGGAGCTCCAGTGCTGAGCTGTGAGCTCCGTTGTTCATTCAGGGTTGTTGGGAGGTTGTTTATGTCTGCTGCAATAGAACTCATAAAACACCACTTTTTTTTTTTCACCCTTAGATGCTCTGTCTCAGGGAGTTGGGGCTTTCTTTATGAGTATCTGTTGCACTGTCCTGCCCCACTAGATGGCAGTCTATTCACTATTTGCCTGTCGGGGCTCTGACCCGCTGGGCTCCCTTCTGCTGTGGAGCGTGGAGTCTCTCTGTTATGGCAGGTTGCCTTGGCAATGACAGGCAGTCCTGGGCGGTACTTAAGTGGGGTGCACTTCGTCATCAATGCTGGACGTCCCTCCTGACCAGGCTGCACCGTCCTAGATGCTGGCAACAAAACTCTCAGCCCCAAGCACCTCCAGTCACCGCCCTGCTTGTCCCGTGAGCGTGGGACCCACGAGCCCAATCACCCAGCTCCCTGCCTCAGAGTCTATCCTCTCTCTCTCTCTTCCTCTCCCAAGCTGAAAGGTCGACTCTCTCACTGGCGCCCAGGAGCCTGCCGATAGGGCACTGGGCTCCGGACCTCCCGTGCCTGCCCACTACCCGGCTCAGATCACGCTTCCCAGGAAACTCCTGGTCTGGCTCATTGTCCAAGTCCCGTTCAATCAGATGGACATGCCAGTCTGCCCTTCCAAATCTCAGATTGCCGGTTTAACAGGGCACCCAGACCAGTGAGTTCCGCCGGGTCCCGCGCCGCGGCCGAAGAGGCGGCGGAGCGGCTGCGTAAGCCTGCTGCTAGCGTTTCGTGTCTCTCCCACACCTGGAACTTTCAACGCTCTGTGGGCATAAAAGGAACATCCGAGGATGCGGCTAGGACTCACCCTCTGCGCCTTCACTGAGAGCTTCAATCCTGAGTCACCTCTGACGCCATCTTGCCTCTCTGTCTCTTGACGGACTTCTTTTAAATTTTGGTGGGTTTTCCAATGGCTAGTGCTGAGTGCAGAGTTCAGTGCTGAGTGCAGGTTCTGGTGCAGAATGCAGAGGTGGGCATTGGTGTGGAGTGCCCCAACCTAATTTTTAAAAGCCTTTCTTACTAGAACATTTTGAATTAGAGTACTTTAAATGTGTGTAATTGTGCTTTTGAGAACACAGCACTGAATAGGAAGTCTTGGTGGGATACAAAGCATTAGAATAATTTTAAAATTCAAAGTGCTCTGAAGTATATTACAAAATGTATGTGACTTAGATTTAAAGAGAAAAGCATTTCGCAGGACTAAAGGTCGAATATTTATTTTTTAACACAATCACTGGACGGTAAAGACTTACTTTTGACATATTGTTGTCTTAGCAATCATGTGAGATATTCAGTTTGGCTGAATAAATATTTCAGACAGATTAAATTAGAAATGTCACACAGTTATAAATAGACAATGATAAGGACATATTCAAAGTTATAATTAGAAGAAATTGTGATTTTCTGTATTAGGAAAACTGCAATCTGGACATGTGTGTGGACAGATGTTCATGGATATTGAAGTGGAAAAAAGCAGCAAGGAGGTGATGAGACCTACATTTGGGATGTGATTTAATAAATTGAGAAAATAGTAGTAGAATTTACTGATGGAAAAAGAAATCTGTTTCTGCAGACTCCATTTTAAACCACTTCGGACACCTAAAGATTTCAAATTCCGAATTGGACCCATATGCCTAGAATATTGAACCTTAAGTAGAAAATACAAATTGAGGTAAATATTAAAACAAGCAGATTTTAATTGTACAAATAGACTTCACATTTAATGTTTGATAATTCCATTTCTTGTTGAGATAAAGAATATCAGTGTACTCATAATAGAAATTCTAAAATAGTAAAACCAATTTGCAAAATTGTGTATGTCAATCTGTGTGAAGCCTAGTAGATTATATTTTCTGTGTTTTAGGTATTTCTTGGAAGAACACGTTAGGTGAAGCTGCTAAAACTTTACTGTAGGTAATGCCAGTGAAGTGCATATCATCAGAATCCACAGCAGTTTAAAGTACCATTACACCAAGATTGCTGATGACATTGCTAGTCAATTACAGTTTTCTAAAAAGCAATAATTGGCAAAGTTTATTTATTTATTATTTTAAACTTTTTTTCTGTTGGTTGTAAAAATTGAGTTAAAATATAGCCTCTTATGCTTTTATATCATTCATGTAATATTCTAATTTGATGTAAAATCTCTATGGTTATTTTTAGACAAGAAATGCCAGAAAATGTGCTGCATAGTTTAACATAGGGCACTTTGTCTGTTCAGATTGGTTACAATATATTATGTTTTAATTTTTATATTATTTTAATCAGTGGTACCAATCACTATAAATACAAAGAGCTGTCTACATTAGCCAAGACCTATAAATACACTCTCAGCACTACTGATAATTGTACATTGTAACCCAGCTATGTTAAGATTGTTTCTGTTTGACATATAAGTATTTGCAATCTATGTTTCTCTTGGCCTACACAAGTTTCTGGAATTTGTATAACTTAAAGTGTACAAAAGAAATATCTAAATCTGCATTACTGCTGCAAATTTATAATGCTGTCACCTCAAGAAAGTACATCAAAATACCTAGTTGCTGGTTCTAATCATTTTGCAATCATCCTACAGAGAATCATTCATATGAATACCAACATGTCCTTTGTTAGTATATTCCTTAAATTTTAACTATTCATCAGAGGTGCATGTATGTGACACAGCTTGGTGTACATGTGTCACATACTTTCATCTTCTTTATAGCCGAGTTTTCTATTGTCTACATGTCCAGAGGTTGGTTACTATTTACTACTCATGAATTTCTTTAAAATAATGGCTTAATATTTTAATAAATTGTAAAATAACAGCTTGCTGTTCAATCATTGAATTAATTTGCTCACTCCACCTTCAATTAATCTTGTCACTTCAGTTTTCTATAAAACTGCTAAATGGAGCATTGTTCTCTAATTCTGAAACTGACATTAGTTTGCCAAGCCGGTTGTTGGTGGTGTACAGGGCATTCTTCAAAGGGCATTGCCCATGACTGTGGAATTCAGTAATTCCTGATGTGATTTCAAAGTGGATCCTAGAAATTAAGGACTACTTGCTGTTGAACAGGATGAGCTCATTCTTACACTTCTGTGATTACATATTTTATATTCTTCTGAGCACTTCATCATTAGACTGTTTTCTTAATTTTTTAAATGTATTATAGTTGTTGCAGGTTTTAGAATTATTTTACCATCTTCAGTCATAGAAGAAGCTTCAACACAAATGACAATTTGAATGTAATTATCATTCAAATTGTACATACTGTTTCATGGCATCCAAGAATTTTCTGTCTCAAAATTTCCACCCAGTGCTAAAGAGTAGCAGGTGTGAGTTTTGTGCCATTGCTTTAGTCTGCCCAAAGAACACGTGGAAAAAACTTCCAAAATCAAAATTTAGACTACACTGTCCTAAAGGATTGAGAGAAAGAGCTTTTACAATCAGAAATGGCCTAATTTAGTTAAATTTCCTATTGAAATAAGCCTGCATTTGTTGATTTTTAAAATGGCTTCATTATAGATTTTTTTATCTACAAAGTGCAAATGATATTTGGAGACACATGCACAATGAGCAATGACCAAATTCTTAATTGGCATCTTGGCAATAGGTATGTTCATCCTTGCAGAGATGTAGCATTTATTGGTCATGAATATTTGAAATCCATACTTTGAATTATTTTGAAATACATAATAAATTTTTATAGCTATAATCTCCCTGCTATACAATTAACCTTTATAAACAATTTCTTTCTTATTTATTTTTTAACTTATTAACTTTCTCATGTCTTTGTTTACATAATGTCTTGTCCAGCCTACAACAACCTACCATGACAGTTTCTATGTCCATGAAATCAACTTGTTTATTTTCCACATGTGAATACAATTATGCAATACTTTGTCTTTATACTTTCTGACTAATTACACTTAATGTAATGCCTCTTAAATTGAGCCATTTTCTGCTGAGTGTTTAGGTAATGTATTGAAGTTTTTATAAGACTGAAATAATCACCCACCTAAATTTTACATTCACTGTTATCAAGATTATCTGGGTATATAGTATTGTATTTTGAGAAACAGCTAAGTAAACAAAGATTACCTTAAGGTGTCTTAAGACTCTAATAGACTAATCATGTCTGTCTCATCTCTTCTTTAATTCTGGTTTGTCTTCATTAATAAAAAATATTCAAATAAACTATTTAGGCAAACAACAAGACTATAACTCAAAATGGGTCAATGAGTTACTACTTTAACTTAAAAAATATAATGAAAGAAATTAAAGCAAATATTAAATGTAACTGAAGAAAGATGTATTCTAATATTTTCATAAACATTTTACTTTTTTTTTACTATTATTGCATCAAACATGGGCTATGATAAATTCACAGAAAGTTATTTGAGTAACAAAATAATAAGACACACTTCAATAATATTGTAAAATTATGTCAAGTAGACAGGAGAAATGAGTCCTTTGAATTAAGTCTCTTCAGAAAATAGGTTACCCAGTATGATTCAGTAACTTTCTGAGAATAATGCAAAAATGCCAATTACATGAGATAATCAGAATGGAATGAGAATTTTAAGAATAAATACAACACCACAGTAGCTAGTGAAAGAAAAAAGGAGCATAAAGAAAATCTTCAATGCTTAATATTGTAGCCATGAAGCAAAATACCATTTTTTTACAAATATCTAAATAGATTTCTGTGTGGTTTTCTCTGTCTTTGGTTTGTGAGAGAAATAAAAATGCCCAGTTTCTGTCCTGGAGAATTTTCTTGCACAGAAAAAATAACCAGGCAGATATGAAAACTGTAGTGATACAACAAAATAAAACAAGCAACCAACCACAAATGAGAATAACCAATAAAATTTTATGTCCTGTCTGTTCTTTTAATTCAACAAATAATTCACCATCTTAAAGGTTAAATTCAACATCTTAAGAAAAACATAGACTATAATTTCAGAAATTTATTCAAAATATTCACAGTGGATGTTAACAATTGGTGAACATCTTGTATAAAGATTGTACTATCAAATTAAACCCATAATTTATTCGGTTTAGAAATGAGATAAGTTAGTGCATTTTTTCTTACAGAGAGTTGAATAACAAATTGGTGTATAAGGATGCTTGTGATTTTGCACATTGATTTTATATCCTGAGACCTGAAGTTGCTTATCAGAGCTGGGCTGAGATGGGTCTTCTAGGTATACTATCATGTCGTCTGCAAATAGAGACAATTTGGCTTCCACCTTCCTATTTGAATACTATTTCTTTTTCTTGCCTGATTGTTATGGCTAGAACTTCCAGTACTATGTTGAAAAGAAGAGAGGGCATCCTTGTCTAGTGCAGATTTCAAAGGAATTCTTCCAGTTTTGCACATTCAGTTTGATATTGGTTGTTGGTTTGTTGTAAATAGCTTTTATTACTTTGAGATATGTTCCATCAATACCAAGTTAGAGGGTTTCAGCATAAAGGGCTGTTGAATTTTGTCAAATGCCTTTCAGCATCAATTGAGATAATGATGTGGTTTTGCTTCTGTTATGGTGAATTACATTTATTGACTTGCATGTTGAACCAGCCTTAGATCAAGATGAATCCTATTTGATCATGATGGATAACTTTTTTATGTGCTGCTGCAATCGGTTTGCCAGTATTTTATTGAAGATATTGCATCTATGTTCATCATAAATATTGGCCTGAAGTTTCTTTTCTTGTTGAGTGTCTGCCTTTTGGTATCAGAATGATGTTGGTCTCATAAATGATTTGAAAAGGGTTCCTCATTTGTATTATTTGGAAAGTTTCAGAAAGAATACAGATCCTCGTGTATCTGGTGGATTCAGCTGTTCACCATCTGGACATGGGCTTTCATTGTGTGGTAGCAATTGCTGCCTCAACTCAGACTGATTGGCCTCTTCCTGTCAGCCCTCCTGATTTAGCAAAACATGTCCAGATAGCATCTTTCTGATACAGTTTATTCAGATATACCAATAACAGACTTAAAGAGAACCAAATCAAGAATGAACTGCCATTCACAATTGCTACAAAGAAAATAAAATACCTAGGAATACAACTCAGAATGTAAGGGACCTCTTAAGGAAAACTACAAACCACTGCTCAACGAAATAAGAGAGACATAAACAGATGGAGAAACATTCCATGTTCGTGGTTAGGAAAATCAATATCGTGAAAATGGCTATACTGCAAAGTAATTTACACAATCAATGCTATCCCATCAATCTACCATTGAATTTCTTCACAGAACTGGAAAACCACCATGAACTTCATATGGAATAAAAAGAGCCACATAGCCAAGTCAATTCTAAGCAAAAAGAACACAGGGAGGCATCACATACCAGACTTCAAATACTACAGGCTACAGTAATCAAAACAGCATGGTACTGGTACCAAAACAGAGATATAGACCAATGAACAGAACAGAAGCATCAGAGGCAACACAATATCTACAACCATATAATCTTTGATAAACCAAACAAAACAAGCAATGGAGAAAGATTTTGTTTAATAAATGGTGTTGGGAAACTAAGCCATGTGCAGAAAGCAGAAACTGGACCCCTTCCTGACACCTTACACTAAAATTAACTCCAGATGGATTAAAGACTTAAACATAAGACCTGACACCATAAAAACTCTAGAAGAAAATCTAGGCAAAACCATTCAGGACATAGGAGTAGGCAAACTTCATGACCAAAACACCAAAAGCATTGGCAACAAAAGCCAAAATAGACAAATGGGACCTAATCAAACTCCACAGCTTCTGCACAGCAAAGAAACAGTCACTAGAGTGAATCGGCAACCATCAGAATGGGAAAAATCTTTGCAGTTTACACATCTGACAAAGGGCTGATATCCAGAATTTACAAAGAACTCAAACAGATTTACAGGAAAAAACAAACAAGCCCATTCAAAAATGGGCAAAGGATATGAACAGACACTTTACAAAAGAAGACATACATGAGGCCAACAAACATATGAAAAATGCTCATCATTACTGGTCATTAGAGAGATGCAAATCAAAACCACATTGAGATACCATCTCACGCCAGTTAGAATGGCGATCATTAAAAATCTGGAGACAGCAGATGCTGGAGAGGATGTGGAGAAATAGGAACACTCTTACACTGTTGGTGGAGTGTAAATTAGTTCAACCATTGTGGAAGACAGTGTTTCTCAGGACCTAGAAATAGAAATTTCATTTGACCCAGCAATCCCATTACTGGGTATATATATCGAAAAGATCAACAAAATAGACAGACCACTAGCCAGACTGATAAAAAGAAGAGAGAACAACCAAATAGATGCAATAAAAACGATAAAGGAAATCACCACAGATTCCACAGAAATTCAAACCATCATCAGAGAATACTACAAACAACTCTATGCACATAAACTAGTAAATCAGGAAGAAATGGATAAATTCCTGGACGCCTGTGTCCTCCCAAGCCTAAACCAGGAGGAAGCCGAAACTATGAATAGACCAATAACAAGGTCTGAAGTTGAGGCAGCAATTAAGAGCCTACCACACAAAAAGCCCAGGTCCAGATGGGTTCACAGCTGAATTCTACCAGACACACAAAGAGGATCTGGTACCATTCCTTCTGAAACTATTCCAAATAATCCAAAAGAGGAACCCTTCCCAAATCATTTTATGAGACCAACATCATCCTGATACCAAAACCTGGCAGAGACTCAACAAGAAAAGAAAACTTCAGGCCAATATCCATGATGAACATAGATGCAAAAATCTTCAATAAAATACTGGCAAACCGATTGCAACAGCACATTAAAAACTTGTCCATCATGATCAAGTAGGATTCATCTGGGGATGCAAGGCTGGTTCAACATAAAGTCTATAAATGTAATTCACCACATAAACAGAAGCAAAAACAAAACCACATGATTATCTCAATTGACGCAGAGAAGGCATTTGACAAAATTCAACAGCCCTTTATGCTAAAACCCTCAATAAACTTGGTATTGATGGAACATATCTCAAAGTAATAAAAGCTATTTATGACAAACCAACAGCCAATATCATACTTAATGGGCAAAACTGGAAGCATTCCTTTGAAATCCGGCACTAGACAAGGAGGCCCTCTATCACCACTTCTATTCAACATAGTACTGGAAGTTCTAGCCAGAGCAATCAGGCAAGAAAAAGAAATAAAGTGTATTCAAATAGGAAAGGTGGAAGCCAAATTGTCTCTATTTGCAGACGACATGATAGTATATCTAGAAGACCCCATCACCTCAGCCCAAAAGCTCCTGCAACTGATAAGCAACTTCAGCAAAGTCTCAGGATATAAAATCAATGTTCAAAAATCACAAGCATTCCTATACACCAATAACAGACTTAAAGAGAACCAAATCAAGAACGAACTGCCATTCACAATTGCTACAAAGAAAATAAAATACCTAGGAATACAACTCACTAGGAATGTAAGGGACCTCTTTAAGGAAAACTACAAACAACTGCTCAATGAAATAAGAGAAGACACAAACAGATGGAGAAACATTCCATGTTCGTTTTTAGGAAGAATCAATATCGTGAAAATGCCTATACTGCCCAAAGTAATTTACACAATCAATGCTATCCCCATCAAACTACCATTGAATTTCTTCACAGTACTGGAAAAAACCACCATGAATTTCATATGGAACCAAAAAAGAGCCCGCATAGCCAAGTCAATTCTAAGCAAAAAGAACACAGCGGGAGGCATCACGCTTCCAGACTTCAAACTATACTACAAGGCTACAGTAATCAAAACAGCATGGTACTGGTACCAAAACAGAGATATAGACCAATGGAACAGAACAGAGGCATCGGACGCAACACAACACATCTACAACCATATTATCTTTGATAAACCAGACAAAAACAGGCAATGGGGAAAGGATTCCCTATTTAATAAATGGTGTTGGGAAAATTGGCTAGCCATGTGCAGAAAGCAGAAACTGGACCCCTTCCTGACAGCTTACACTAAAATTAACTCCAGATGGATTAAAGACTTAAACGTAAGGCCTGACACCATAAAAACCCTAGAAGAAAATCTAGGCAAAACCATTCAGGACATAGGAGTAGGCAAGGACTTCATGAACAAAACACCAAAAGCATTGGCAACAAAAGCCAAAATAGACAAATGGGACCTAATCAAACTCCACAGCTTCTGCACGGCAAAAGAAACAGTCACTAGAGTGAATCAGCAACCATCAGAATGGGAAAAATCTTTGCAGTTTACACATCTGACAAAGGGTTGATATCCAGAATTTACAAAGAACTCAAACAGATTTACAGGAAAAAACAAACAAGCCCATTCAAAATGGGCAAAGGATATGAACAGAAACTTTACAAAAGAAGACATACATGAGACCACCAAACATATGAAAAAGTGCTCATCGTCATTGGCCATTAGAGAGATGCAAATCAAAACCACATTGAGATACCATCTCACGCCAGTTAGAATGGCGATCATTAAAAAATCTGGAGACAGCAGATGCTGGAGAGGATGTGGAGAAATAGGAACACTCTTACACTGTTGGTGGGAGTGTAAATTAGTTCAACCATTGTGGAAGACAGTGTGGTGATTCCTCAGGGACCTAGAAATAGAAATTCCATTTGACCCAGCAATCCCATTACTGGGTATCTATCCAAAGGACTATAAATCGTTCTACTATAAGGACACATGCACACGAATGTTCATTGCAGCACTGTTTACAATAGCAAAGAACTGGAACCAACCCAAATGCCCAACGATGACAGACTGGACTGGGAAAATGTGGCACATATACACCATGGAATATTATGCAGCAATCAAAAATGATGAGTTTGTGTCTTTTGTAGGGACATGGATGAATCTGGAGAACATCATTCTCAGCAAAGTGACACAAGAACAGAAAAAGAAATACCGCATATCCTCACTCATAGGTGGGTAAGAAAAATAAGAACACATGGACACAGAGAGGTGGTCTGCTCTACACTGGGGACTGTTGGGGGGAAAGGGGGAGGGACAGCGCGGGGGGCTGGGGTGGATAGCCTGGGGATGAATGCCAAGTGTGGGTGAGGGGGAGGAAGGCAGCAAAGCACACTGCCATGTGTGTGCCTGTGCAACTATCTTGTTCGTTCTGCACATGTACCCCCAAACCTATAATGCAATAAAATTAAAAATAAAATAAAATAAAATAAAATAAAATAAAATAAAAGAAGCAAAGAACTATCAGTTGGGCAGGTTTTTCAGGCTACAGTTTACCTGCTGGTATTTATTCTGGTTTTGAACTAATTGTAGCACAATCTATTAGCTTATGTAAGATATTTCAAACAGACACTAAGTTGTTTAAACAAAACAATAAATGGTGATTATTTATTGCATAAGGATACTTTTGTTCTTAAACAATACCTTAATATTTTATTTTGTCATTTACAAAATATGGACTGTGAATTATATATTTTCATCAAGTAGTTTTACATGTTTCTCAGTTTGAGAATATTCTCTATCAAATTGTAAGAGGTAAAATATATATATATATATATATATATATATATATATATATATATATATATATATATATATATTTACACACAAACACACACACATATATATATACTTACACATACATATACATATATAGCTGTTTATTTATAATTCACTTTGTATAAAATGTAAATATTCAACATAGAGCATTTTAAACTTAGTTTTATACATAGTAACACAACAATCAGTATGAGGACGTCTGTTCCATGCTTATCTTTTAGCTATGTAACTTAGAGTTCAATGTGCTTCAATTTTTGTAATTCACCAATAAGATCGTGATTGATGATTAAATTTTCTGTAATTTTATGTAAGCAGATAGAAATTTATAGTGATCACAGTAATTTTAAATACATAATCTCATTGACACTTTTGCAAAACAAATCTGAATATAGGCAAAGCTATCATCAATATTTTCTAAAGAGAAGCATATATTTATATGTATAGCATAGCTTTATGAGTCAGAATCATCTATTGAACGCAGTTGTCTTAAATACACCAAGCTTAGAAAACCCTAATGTTTTACATATATAAAGTCCTGGAA
The DNA here is from genome assembly GCA_021498475.1 of Saguinus midas. Taxonomy (NCBI): domain Eukaryota; kingdom Metazoa; phylum Chordata; class Mammalia; order Primates; family Cebidae; genus Saguinus; species Saguinus midas. The sequence continues at coordinate 10,483 of JAKFGQ010000144.1, read as the reverse complement.
GGAATGAATTGAACACCTTTGTTTTAAGTGGAAAAGTCCTTTAGTTAGTTAACTTACAATAATTAAAGTAAGTTGGTGACTAACACCTTGAACTTTAATATGATTCTGTCTTGTATGACTCAAAGAAAATGTTACAGAAAAAAAGACCCTTTTACATAAAAAGGACTCTCATAGGTAACCAAAGATTTTTTATCAGAAATATGACAGCCGGAGCATTTAGCATATCAATTCCAGGTGCTGCAATGAAAAGCAAAACTGCATTGAGCCAGTATATTCTGAGTGTTGACACACAAAAATTTACAAACACAAATCTTATTCCAAAACAATTTTCCATCAATTATGTCACTCCTAGATTAATGCTGTGTAAGTTTGTTGAAACTAGAAGAAATTAAAAAATGCTCTCTAAATTACATAAAGATGAAATATAAGAACACTAGACAGTTGTTTAAACAAAACAATAAATGGTGATTATTTATTGCATAAGGATACTTTTGTTCTTAAACAATACCTTAATATTTTATTTTGTCATTTACAAAATATGGACTGTGAATTATATATTTTCATCAAGTAGTTTTACATGTTTCTCAGTTTGAGAATATTCTCTATCAAATTGTAAGAGATTCTAGGTAAACTATATATATATATATATATATATATATATATATATATATATATATATATATATATATATATATATATTTACACACAAACACACACACATATATATATACTTACACATACATATACATATATAGCTGTTTATTTATAATTCACTTTGTATAAAATGTAAATATTCAACATAGAGCATTTTAAACTTAGTTTTATACATAGTAACACAACAATCAGTATGAGGACGTCTGTTCCATGCTTATCTTTTAGCTATGTAACTTAGAGTTCAATGTGCTTCAATTTTTGTAATTCACCAATAAGATCGTGATTGATGATTAAATTTTCTGTAATTTTATGTAAGCCAGATAGAAATTTATAGTGATCACAGTAATTTTAAATACATAATCTCATTGACACTTTTGCAAAACAAATCTCTGAATATAGGCAAAGCTATCATCAATATTTTCTAAAGAGAGAAGCATATATTTATATGTATAGCATAGCTTTATGAGTCAGAATCATCTATTGAACCGCAGTTGTCTTAAATACAATTAAAGCTTAGAAAACCCTAATGTTTTACATATATAAAGTCCTGGAAGGAATGAATTGAACACCTTTGTTTTAAGTGGAAAAGTCCTTTAGTTAGTTAACTTACAATAATTAAAGTAAGTTGGTGACTAACACCTTGAACTTTAATATGATTCTGTCTTGTATGACTCAAAGAAAACTGTTACAGAAAAAAGACCCTTTTACATAAAAGGACTCTCATAGGTAACCAAAGATTTTTATCAGAAATATGACAGCCAAGGAGCATTTAGCATATCAATTCCAGGTGCTGCAATGAAAAGCAAAACTGCATTGAGCCAGTATATTCTGAGTGTTGACACAAAAAATTTACAAACACAAATCTTATTCCAAAAACAATTTTCCATCAATTATGTCACTCCTAGATTAATGCTGTGTAAGTTTGTTGAAACTAGAAGAAATTAAAAAAAATGCTTCATAAATTACATAAAGATGAAATATAAGAACACTAGACAGTTGTATAAAGAAATAAAAGTGAAGGTTAAGATACATACCTGGGCAGTTATGGAAGTCATAAAATGTTTTAATTATGCACAAATATACAATTTTTACACGATTAAAAAAATGATGTACTTTAAAGAACTATTGCTTTTTTTGTTTTTGACACAAGTGCATGGAAAATAAATCTGGTAACTCAATAACTGAAATCATGGCCATTAAAGTATAAGAATTGTAATTGTATTGCGTTACTGAAGAAAAACTAGTGTGACTTTAAGTTTTATAACTCTAGAATGTTAAATTTAGTTGTCATAGCAACAACAAAGGAAATAGTTACGGTTCCCTAAGAAGCTTTTTACATTAAACAAGAGAGCAGAAGCCCTGGACTCAGCTACTTTCTCTTGAGGTTACCTAAACTTGCAGAGAGGCACCCTGGGTCAATGCCTGAAGTGTCCTACCAGGGAGTAAGCACAGAGAGAAAAATCACATACTATGGATGCGGCTTTATACAACTGCTACCCCAGCAGGTCATAGAAAGTGGGAGAGACTTATTCGTGCTCAGCGATTGGTAGAGAGTGGACGCAGTACCATTTACAGATATGTTAACAACAAAGAGAAAAACAGACACCAATATCTCTTCAACTATAAGAGGTAAAGAGAGAAAAGTCATAGATGATGCAAGAGACCAGCCTTTTGACAAGAGGGTGCATTTCAGCGTGAGGCTACTGGAAAGTGCCAGCACATACAAAGACATTGTGGTGAGGAAGAAAGATGGTTTCACCCAGATCTTACTATCAACCAGATCAACATATAATAATACCTTGAATATAGAGGTAATGAATGAAATGAAGAGTGCTCTGGAGAAAGCTGTTGTTGATGACAGTAAGTTTGTGCAGTGCAGTTGGCAGTGTCTTTTGCTATGGTCTTGATTTTGAAAACATTGTGAAGCATTTAAAATATAATAGAAAATGAGCTACTGTTAAGCTAGTGGACACCATCCAAAACTTTGTGAATTCTTTTTTTTTTTTTTTAATTTTTATTGCATTATAGGTTTGGGGGAACATGTAGAAACAGCAAGATAGTTGCATAGGTACACACATGGCAGTGTGCTTTGCTACTTCCTCCCCTCACCCACACTTGGTATTCATCCCCAGTCTATCCCCCCACCCCTCCTCTGTCCCTCCCCATTCGCCCCAACAGTCCCCAGTATATAGTGTGTCCATGTGTTCTTATTTTTCTCACCCTCCTATGAGTGAGTATATGTGTATTTCTTTTTCTGTTCTTGTGTCAGTTTACTGAGAATGATGTTCTCAGATTCATCCATGTCCCTACAAAGGACGCATACTCATCATTTTGATTGCTGCATAATATTCCATGGTGTATATGTGCCACATTTTCCCAGTCCAGTCTATCATCCCCTGGGCATTTGGGTTGGTTCCAGGTCTTTGCTATTGTAAACAGTGCTGCAATGATCATTCGTGTGCATGTGTCCTTACAGTAGAACGATCTATAGTCCTTTGGATAGATACCCAGTAATGGGATTGCTGGGTCAAATGGAATTTCTATTTCTAGGTCCCTGAGGAATTGCCACACTGTCTTCCACAATGGTTGAACTAATTTACACTCCCACCAACAGTGTAAGAGTGTTCCTATTTCTCCACATCCTCTCAGCATCTGCTGTCTCCAGATTTTTAATGATAGCCATTCTAACTGGCATGAGATGGTATCTCAATGTGGTTTTGATTTGCATCTCTAATGACCAATGACGATGAGCACTTTTCATATGTTTGTTGGCCTCATGTATGTCTTCTTTTGTAAAGTTTCTGTTCATATCCTTTGCCCATTTTGAATGGGCTTGTTTATTTTTCCTGTAAATCTGTTTAAGTTCTTTGTAAATTCTGGATATCAATCCTTTGTCAGATGTGTAAACTGCAAAGATTTTTCCCATTCTGATGGTTGCCAATTCACTCTAGTGACTGTTTCTTTTGCCGTGCAGAAGCTGTGGAGCTTGATTAGGTCCCATTTGTCTATTTTGGCTTTCGTTGCCAATGCTTTTGGTGTTTTGTTCATGAAGTCCTTGCCTACTCCTATGTCCTGAATGGTTTTGCCTAGATTTTCTTCTAGGGTTTTTATGGTGTCAGGTCTTACGTTTAAGTCTTTAATCCATCTGGAGTTAATTTTAGTGTAAGGTGTCAGGAAGGGTCCAGTTTCTGCTTTCTGCACATGGCTAGCCAGTTTTCCCAACACCATTTATTAAATAGGAATCCTTTCCCCATTGCCTGTTTTGTCTGGTTTATCAAAGATAATATGGTTGTAGATGTGTTGTGTTGCCTCCGATGCCTCTGTTCTGTTCCATTGGTCTATATCTCTGTTTTGGTACCAGTACCATGCTGTTTTGATTACTGTAGCCTTGTAGTATAGTTTGAAGTCTGGTAGCGTGATGCCTCCGCTGTGTTCTTTTGCTTAGAATTGACTTGGCTATGCGGGCTCTTTTTGGTTCCATATGAAATTCATGGTGGTTTTCCAGTTCTGTGAAGAAATTCAATGGTATTTTGATGGGGATAGCATTGATCGTGTAAATTACTTTGGGCAGTATAGCCATTTTCACGATATTGATTCTTCCTAACCACGAACATGGAATGTTTCTCCATCTGTTTGTGTCTCTCTTATTTCGTTGAGCAGTTTTTGTAGTTTTCCTTAAAGGGTCCCTTACATTCCTAGTGAGTTGTATTCCTAGGTATTTTATTTTCTTTGTAGCAATTGTGAATGGCAGTTCGTTCTTGATTTGGTTCTCTTTAAGTCTGTTATTGGTGTATAGGAATGCTTGTGATTTTTGAACATTGATTTTATATCCTGAGAGTTTGCTGAAGTTGCTTATCAGTTGCAGGAGCTTTTGGGCTGAGGTGATGGGGTCTTCTAGGTATAGTATCATGTCGTCTGCAAATAGAGACAATTTGGCTTCCACCTTTCCTATTTGAATACCCTTTATTTCTTTTTCTTGCCTGATTGCTCTGGCTAGAACTTCCAGTACTATGTTGAATAGAAGTGGTGAGAGGGCATCCTTGTCTAGTGCCGGATTTCAAGGAATGCTTCCAGTTTTGCCCATTAAGTATGATATTGGCTGTTGGTTTGTCATAAATAGCTTTTATTACTTTGAGATATGTTCCATCAATACCAAGTTTATTGAGGGTTTTTAGCATAAAGGGCTGTTGAATTTTGTCAAATGCCTTCTCTGCGTCAATTGAGATAATCATGTGATTTTTGTTTTTGCTTTTGTTTATGTGGTGAATTACATTTATAGACCTGCGTATGTTGAACCAGCCTTGCATCCCCAGGATGAATCCTACTTGATCATGATGGATAAGTTTTTTAATGTGCTGTTGCAATCGGTTTGCCAGTATTTTATTGAAGATTTTTGCATCTATGTTCATCATGGATATTGGCCTGAAGTTTTCTTTTCTTGTTGAGTCTCTGCCTGGTTTTGGTATCAGGATGATGTTGGTCTCATAAAATAATTCGGGAAGGGTTCCCTCTTTTTGAATTATCTGGAATAGTTTCAGAAGGAATGGTACCAGATCCTCTTTGTGTGTCTGGTAGAATTCAGCTGTGAACCCATCTGGACCTGGGCTTTTTTTGTGGTAGGCAATTGCTGCCTCAACTTCAGACCTTGTTATTGGTCTATTCATAGTTTCGGCTTCCTCCTGGTTTAGGCTTGGGAGGACACAGGCGTCCAGGAATTTATCCATTTCTTCCTGATTTACTAGTTTATGTGCATAGAGTTGTTTGTAGTATTCTCTGATGATGGTTTGAATTTCTGTGGAATCTGTGGTGATTTCCCCTTTATCGTTTTTTATTGCATCTATTTGGTTGTTCTCTCTCTTCTTTTTTATCAGTCTGGCTAGTGGTCTGTCTATTTTGTTGATCTTTTCGAAAAACCAGCTCTTAGACTTGTTGATTTTTTGAAGGGTTTTTCTTGTCTCTATCTCCTTCAGTTCTGCTCTGATCTTAGTTATTTCTTGTCTTCGGCTAGGTTTTGAGCTTTTTTGATCTTGCTCCTCTAGCTCTTTCAATTTTGACGATAGGGTGTCAATTTTGGATCTCTCCACTCTTCTCATGTGGGCACTTATTGCTATATATTTTCCTCTACAGACTGCTTTAAATGTGTCCCAGAGATTCTGGTACGTTGTGTCTTCATTCTCGTTGGTTTCAAAGAACTTCTTTATTTCTGCCTTCATTTCATTGTTTATCCAATCAACATTCAAGAGCCAGTTGTTCAGTTTCCATGAAGCTGTGCGGTTCTGAGTTATTTTCTGAATTCTGAGTTCCAACATTGCACTATGGTCTGAGAGACTGTTTGTTATGATTTCCGCTGTTTTGCATTTGCTGAGAGTGCTTTACTTCCAATTATGTGGTCAATTTTGGAGTAGGTGTGATGTGGTGCTGAGAAGAATGTATATTCTGTGGATTTGGGGTGGAGAGTTCTGTAAATGTCTATCAGGTTTGCTTGTTCCAGGTCTGAGTTCAAGTCCTGGATATCCTTATTAATTTCTGTCTGGTTGATCTGTCTGCTATTGACAGTGGAGTGTTAAAGTCTCCCACTATTATTGTGTGGGAGTCTAAGTCCCTTTGTAAGTCATTAAGAACTTGCCTTATATATCTGGGTGCTCCTACATTGGGTCCATATATATTTAGAATCGTTATCTCTTCTTGTTGTATCGATCCTTTTACCATTATGTAATGACCTTCTTTGTCCCTTTTGATCTTTGTTACTTTAAAGTCTATTTTATCAGCAGAATTGCAACTCCTGCTTTTTTTTGCTCTCCATTTGCTTGGTAGATCTTCCTCCATCCTTTATTTTGAGCCTTTGTGTATCTTTGCATGTGAGGTGGGTTTCTGGATACAACACACCGATGGGTTTTTTTTATCCAATTTGCCAGTCTGTGTCTTTTGATTGGTGCATTTAGCCCATTTACATTCAGGGTTAATATTGTTATGTGTGAATTTGATACTTCCATTTTGATGCTAGCTGGCTGTTTTGCCCGTTGGTTCATGTACATTCTTCATTTTGTTGATGGTCTTTAGCATTTGGTATGCTTTTAGGATGGCTGGAACTGGTTGTTTCTTTCTATGTGTAGTGCCTCTTTCAGGAGCGCTTGTAAAGCAGGCCTAGTGGTGACAAAATCTCTGAGTACTTGCTTGTTCGTGAAGGATTTTATTTTTCCTTCACTTATGAAGCTCAGTTTGGCTGGATATGAAATTCTGGGTTGAAAGCTCTTTTCTTTAAGGATGTTGAATATTGGCCCCCACTCTCTTCTGGCTTGTAGAGTCTCTGCCGAGAGATCTGCTGTGAGTCTGATGGGCTTCCCTTTGTGGGTGACCCGACCTTTCTCTCTGGCTGCCCTTAGTATTTTCTCCTTCATTTCAACCCTAGTGAATCTACGATTATGTGCCTTGGGGTTGCTCTTCTTGCAGAGTATCTTTGTGGTGTTCTCTGTATTTCCTGGAGTTGAGTATTGACCTGTCTTGCTAGGTTGGGGAAATTTTCCTGGATAATATCCTGAAGAGTGTTTTCCAGCTTGGATTCATTCTCTTTTCACATTCTGGTACACCTATCAAACGTGGGTTGGGTCTCTTCACATAGTCCCACATTTCTTGGAGATTTTGTTCATTCCTTTTTGCACTTTTTCTTTAATCTTGGTTTCTCGTTTTATTTCATTGAGTTGATCTTCAACTTCTGATATTCTTTCTTCTGCTTGGTCAATTCGGCTGTTGAAACTTGTGCATGCTTCTAGTTCTCGTGTTGTGTTTTTCAGCTCCTTCAATTCATTCATATTCTCTCTAAGTTGTCCATTCTGTTATCAATTCCTCGAATCTTTTTCAAATCTTTTTCTAGGTTCTTAGTTTCTTTGCACTGGTTTAGAACATGTTCCTTTAGCTCACTGAAGTTTCTCATTATCCACTTTCTGAAGTCTGATTCCGTCATTTCGTCACATTCATTCTCCGTCCAGCTTTGTTCCTTGCTGGTGAGGAGTTTTGGTCCTTTTTGGAGGTGAGGTGTTTTGGTTTGGGTGTTTTCCTCCTTTTTGCGCTGGTTTCTTCCCATCTTTATGGATTTATCCGCCTGTCGTCTTAGTATTGGCTGATTTTTCGATTGGTTCTCTGTGTGGACACTGAGATTGTTGATGATGAAGTATTTCTGTTCGTAGTTTTCCTCTAATGATCTATCCTCTCTGCTGTATGAGTGCTGAGGTCCACTCCAGGCCCTGCTTGTCTGGGGTATACCTGCAGCAGCTGCAGAACAATGAGGATGATACCAGTTTCTTCTTCTGCTGCCCTTGTTCCAGAATGATGCCAGCCAAATGTCAGTCTGATTAGTCCTTTTCTGGGGTGACTCCTTGGATATACAGGGGTCAGGGGCTGCTTGAGGAGACAGTCTGTGCTTTATAGGAGCTCCAGTGCTGAGCTGTGAGCTCCGTTGTTCATTCAGGATTGTTGGGAGGTTGTTTATGTCTGCTGCAATAGAACTCGTAAAACACCACTTTTTTTTTCCACCCTTAGATGCTCTGTCTCAGGGGTTGGGGCTTTCTTTATGAGTATCTGTTGCACTGTCCTGCCCCACTAGGTGGCAGTCTATTCACTATTTGCCTGCTGGGGCTCTGACCTGCTGGGGCTCCTTCTGCTGTGGAGCCGAGGTCTCTCTGTTATGGCAGGTTGCCTCGGCAATGGCAGGCAGACCTGGGCGGTACTTAAGTGGGGGTGCACTTCATCATCAATGGTGGACGCCCCTCCCTGACCGGGCTGCAATGTCCTAGATGCCGGCGACAAAACTCTCAGCCCCAAGCGCCTCCAGTCGCCGCCCTGCTTGTCCCATGAGCGTGGGACCCACCGAGCCGGATCACCCAGCTCCCTGCCTCAGAGTCCGTCCTCTCTCTCTCTCTTCTCTCCCAAGCTGAAAGGTCGACTCTCTCACTGGCACCCCAGGAGCCTGCCGATAGCACTGGGATCCATGCGATCTCCCGTGCCGCTGCCCACTACCCCAGCTCAGATCACGCTTCCCAGGAAGCTCCTGGTCTGGCTCATTGTCCAAGTCCCGTTCAATCAGATGGACATGCCAATCTGCCCTTCCAAATCTCAGATTGCCGGTTTAACAGGGCACCCAGACCAGTGAGTTCCGCGGGTCCCGCGGTGCGGCGCTGCGGGGCGAGGCGGGGAGCCTGCTGTGCGTTTAGTGTCTCTCCCACACCTGAAACTTTCAACGCTCTGTGGGCATAAAAGGAACATCCGAGGATGCGGCTAGGACTCACCCTCTGCGCCTTCACCGAGAGCTGCAATCCTGAGTCACCTCTCTGACGCCATCTTGCCTCCCCTCCCGTGAATTCTTTTATTGAGTTTAAGAAACCTATCATTGTATCAGTCAATGGCCCAGCCATAGGGCTAGGTGCATCTATACTGTCTCTCTGTGATGTGGTTTGGGCTAATGAGAAGGCTTGGTTTCAAACCCCTTACACAAGGTTTGGGCAGAGTCCAGATGGCTGTTCCACAATTACTTTTCCAAAAATAATGGGTAGAGCAGCTGCCAATGAAATGTTGATCAATGGGTGGAAGATGAATGCCCAAGAAGCATGTGACAAAGGTCTTGTCTCTCAGGTGTTTTGGTCTGAAATGTTCACACAAGAAGTTATGGTTAGAATTCAGGAGATTACTTCATGCAATTCATTTGTTCTGGAGAATTCCAAAGCTCTTGTGTGCTACATCATGAATGTAGAGTGGAAACAGGCCAATGAGAGAGAGTGTGAAGTCCTGAAGAATATCTGGGCATCAGCACAGGGAATGGAATACATGTTGAAATATGTGCAAAATGAAATTGATGCATTTTGATTCTCAGTTAGTCTGCTCTTGACACTGAACTATGCTGAGCAGAATTCATTTTTAGATTTAAGATGCACTAATCCATCCTCAGAGCTTGAGAAAAGTTCACACATAATTAATGCTTGTGAGCTGAACTAAAACCATAAAAACTATTTGTTATCATTGACATTTCAGTATTGTAAAATTAAAATAAATAATGAATAAACTTTTTGTTTGATCAAGTATTATTATTTTATTCTCATATATAAATCTAAAGGTATGCTGGTGAGCACTAGACACTTACTTTAAGTTCTGGTTCCCTTTATGGCAATATTATATATATTTTTAAGTAAGTTATTTTAACTTTGAGTTACAGAAAATACTGAAATAGCATGTGTTTGTTTCTGCTAGAATGCTGAGTCTAAAAGAGCATGAGGCAGCCTCTATACCTAGTCCACAAATATAAACACAAGACAATGTAATGTATGTTGCATTTCTCTTCATGAAGGCAAAAACACTTCAGAGACAAAAAATTCTGAATTAAAAATTATATTTCAGTATAAGTATTTTTAAGAAAATGGTCAACTGGTTTCAGTGGCTCATGCCTATAATTCCAGCACTTTGGGAGGCTGAGGTGTTTGGATTCTCTGGGATCAAAAGTTGAGAACAACCTAGGGAACATGCTAAATTCTTGTCTCTATAAAAATTACAGAAAGTTAGCAAGGTGTGTGCCTGTAATCCCAGCTGCCCTGGATGCTGAAGCAGAAAAATCACTTGAAACTGGGAGGTGGATGTTGCAGTGCACTGAGATGGCACAATGCACTTCAGAAATTCAGACAGAATGCGACCAACTCCCAATTAAAAAAATTGAAAATCAGGACACCAAGTAAAACATGCTAAAGGTTTATTCTGGCATATCAATTAATTTTCTTTTATTTATTATAAATTCTTTTATTTAAGCTATTTGGTAACTTAAATAAACCACAATCTTTCTAGAATGGAG
>JAKFGQ010000143.1:0-49831 GCA_021498475.1 Saguinus midas | reverse complement strand
TGTTTAGCTGAAAACTTTCAAAATGTGTCAGAATATATATCCACACAAAGAAAAATATTAATATCATTTTTGCATTTACTAATTAACGATCAATGCTGAATGTTATATTCAGTTATACACTTAATACGTGGCTTTCTTTTGTAATAAACTAAATTAAGTGTTATTATTTGTTAATTTAATTACATTATTACCCATTTTGTATTATAGTTCTGTGTAAGATGTCAACACTGCTACCTTCTTTGTTGGGCTGAAGTAGACTTTTTAAGTAATAAAATGTAAATTATCTTTCTATATTATACTTTTTCCAAACATAAACTCTATTAGAATTTGACTAGAATAACATTAAGCAACTTTAGTTTTGCAATTATCAAAATATTTTAATACATATATTTTATTTGTAAACATGTTATAGCATTGAATTGTGCTTCTTATTGCTCTTTAGTTCAGTACATTTTACATATGATTGAAATAATTCACTGTGTCAAGTCACCAAAACAAAGTCTAAGGGAGCATTAAAGACAGACATCATCTATGAACATAAATGCAAAAATCTTCAATAAAATGAAGGAAAACCTGTTGCAACAGCACATCACAAAGCTTGTACATTATGATCAAGTAGGCTTCATCCCAAGAATTCAAGGGTGGTTCAACATATGCAAGTCTATAAACATAATGCATTGCATAAACAGAACCAAAGACAAAAACCAAATGATTATCCCAATAGATGCAGACAAGGTCTTTGACAAAATTTAACAGCCCTTTATGCTAAGAACTTTCAATGAACTAGGTATTCATAGAACCCATCACAAAATAATGAAAGCTATTTATGACAGACCCACCTCCAATATCATACTGAATGGGAAAATACCAGAAGCATTTTCTTTAAAATCTGGCACTAGACAAGGATACTGTCTCTCAGAATTTATATCCAGTATAATATTGGATGTTCTAGGCAAAAAAATAAGACAAGAAAACAAGAGTATTTAATTAGAAAAGGAGAGAGGCAAATTTCCTCTATTTGCAGACAACATGCTTGCACATTAGAAAACCCCATTGTCTCAGCACAAAGTCTTCTTAAACTGATAAACAACTTTAGCCAAATCTCAGGATACAAAATCAGTGGGCACAAATATCAAGCAATAATATACACCAAAGACAGAAAAATAGGGAGCCAAATCAACACCTAACTCTTATTCACAATTGCTATAAAGAGAATAAAATACCTAGGAATACAACCAACAAAAATTGTGTATTAACTTTTCAATGAGAACTACAAATGACTGTGCAAGGAAGTAAGAAAGGAAAAAAAATTAATGCTATTGTACATAATGGAAGAGGCCATAAATGCCAATTATTATCTTACAAGGCACAGAAGATGCTCCTCATTAAAAAAAAATTATATGAGTACAAAATGCAAATCTGAACCCCAGTGCCATGTATTTTAGAAATATATTTTTACAAAATGTAGCAGAGTAAGACAGCATAAGAAAGAGACACCAAGAGGTTCAATGCAAACAGAAATCTTTCAAATGTAATTTCTAAAAGTTTTTGAAGTATAATAATTTCCAAATGGTTAAAATGTCAAATGATAAAGCACTACATTACCAGTATTTCAATATCTGAAAGAATTAAAACACTTAAACCCTAATAACTATGATTTTATTGTATGGGATTTTGGGGAATCATCTTACCAGATAAAAATCTCTGTGGCCAATGGTGCATTTGCCTTAGATTTTATATAGTCTTACTATTCTTGTTCTAGTAATTCTGCCTGAGAGAGTGCACACAGCTTGCCTTATGGGCATGTATTTAACATTAGCCAAGAGCAAACATGTCATAAAGTGGCAAGGGCTATATATGCAAGTGTTTTGTCCAGCCACTAGTCACATGCCACTTGTGGCAGAAAAAAAAAATTAAAATGGCAAGAGAATTTTAATCTTATTGAGAAGCAGCATCTGGACCAAGAATACTGCAAGCAGATTCCACAGTTAATACTTGTAATTGTGGTGATGCCTAAAAGCTTATGGATGCCAAAAACTACAAAGTCTTCCAAGGAATGTCACAGCCTCAGCTGTGAGAGACCTTAGGCCTGTGCATCCTAAAAGGCCACAGCTCTCATTTCTGTTTTCTCCAAAGTGATGAGCAAGGAAGAACTTTTATCTTTATCTATGTAACAGCTTTATTTGGTCCACCATTTCAGAGTACTTCAAGTAATTGTTCTGCATAAAAAAAAGTAAAGGTACATGGACAAGTGAAGAGTAAGCAAGATAAAGAGAAACATTCTTGAGTGAGATAACTCAGAAGACTCTTCCCTTGGGTAGTTCTCCCAAGAAGATCTGTCCTAATAAAAGTGCATTTCTCAGCAGAGAGAAGATTCAAAAGTGGGTAGCTCCTCTCTATATGAAGTGTGTCAATAATTAGTGCACAGCTTTCAGCAGGAATGATACGCAGAAATGAGTAGCATCTCTGTCTTGCTAATTATCTTATCAGGTGTGGATTCCTCCACAGAGAGAAGCCCTTGTACTGGTAGATCCTCTTTTCATCTTGTGACCATAATATGTGCTAGAACTTCAGCAGAAAGGGAACTCTACAATGGCTAGCTGCTTTCTTTAGCTGGTCATTCTACCATTTCTCCAGCTCTCAGCAAAACCTGTGGTGGGTAGCTCCATTGCACAGATGATCGTCCTTATGTCTCAACTCTCAACAGAGAGAAGGCACTTGAGTGTGTAGCTCTTCTCCACAGCTGGTAATCTAAAGAGTCCTCGAGTATGGCTGAGTCCAGTAATTTAATGTGCTTCAGAGAAAAAAGGTCTTGTGATTGGATGATTGGTCGGCAGTGGGTTCACTTAAAATATTTTCTGTCAGTTTTAATACTTGTCCATCTTCCTACATCCCAGTTTTCAGTCTTTCCCTGTATTGAGAGAAGAACTTTGTTGAGGAACAGAAAATGTATATCCAGATTGTTATACCTGATTTTCAACTTACCTGAATTGAGAGACAGTGACTGTTAATCCTGGGTGTGTCTGTGTAAATGTTGCCTATAAAAGATTACCATTTTAGTCAATAGACTGAAAAAAGAGATTCATCCTTAATCTGGTGGGAATAATCTATTCAGCTTTCAGGAACTATATAACTAGCAGAGGGCTGGGCACAGTGGGTTACTCTTATAATCCCAGCAATTTGGTCTGCTGGGGTGGGTGAATCAGAGGGTCAAAAGATTGAGACCATACTGGTCAACCAGGTGAGACTCCTTCTATACTAAAAATACATAAATTAGCTAGGCATAGTGGTGCATGCCAGAAGTCTCAGCTACTTGGTTAGCCGAGGCAGGAGAATTTTTGAACCCAGGAGGTGGAGGTTGCAGTGAGCCAAGATCCTGCCAATGCACTTCAGTCTGGGTATCAACAGAAAAACTCTCAATAACAAAAGCAGAAAACTATGAAAACAAAAGATGGGCTTAGCCTTTCATCTTACATCTTTCTCCTGATTAGAGTGTTTCTACCCTCCAAGTAGGACAGCAAGTTGTTTAGTTTTGAGATTCAGACTTTTTCTTATTGCTCTTCACGTTGCAGACAGCCTCTTGTGGGACACTAGAGCAAGATGCAAAAATGTCAGACTTTACTTCTGATAGTATGGACAAGAATAATACTCTTTGGTGGAAACTGTTAAGAGAATTATGTAAAATAAATATATTTGGCACTGTTGATTCATGAATTGTGAGATTAAAGGTGTTTACTCACTCTATGCATAATACTTTTGACCATATGTGGACAACAAAGATACATAACCAAGTTGCTTGGTAGCTGGTAAGTTCAGTGGACAAAATGATGAAAGAAAATAGTTGACTCATGAATTCTGCTTCTATGCTTCAGAAACAGATACTGAGCCTCAGGTGTGCTGGTTTTTGCACAGAATACAAGCCTTATTACCTGAAGAAAGTAGTGCCAATATTGTAGAAAAAAAAAACACAGAATTTTATTATGTGAGTGACTGACCTGAAATAGAAGATTCAGGCACAGCCTCATGAGGCATCTACAGTTATAGTGAGGACATTGACTGGACAAGAATAAGGTTCTACAATTTGTACTGGGGACATGTGAGAAAACCCCTATAAAGCTAGAAACACTGAATGTACAAACTCTACTAAACTAGTTAATTTATTTGTTTCCAGAAAAAAACACCTTCCTACTCTTCTGAAAAGGCAACATTCCCCATATGTCCGATACTGCCATCAGCCTTTCCAACTCTGAAGTGATAAATGCTTAACTGAATGAGGAAACAGTGATGGACTCCCCTGAAGCAATTTCTGGGTAAGATAATGTTGATTCATCTCAGATGCCATGTACATTACTTCTGTTGTTTCTAGTTCTACAAGTAGACTAAATTCTAGTGAGCTATTAGAGCTGAAGTTGAGAATGGAACCTATGAGGTAGTGTGCAAAAAAATTGCTTGAAGTTATTCTTTTTATTTAAACAGCAGTCTGAACCATAGGAATTAGAATGAATATACAGATATTAAAGTGGAAGAAGAGAAGTCAATGTAATGGAGCCTCCATAAAAAATCTGAGAAGAAGATTCAGACAGTTTCAAAATAACTAAACATGAGGTGTGTTCTATAAAATTTTGTGCACATAAATGTAGACACCAGGCATTTTACATGTTACATATAGTTTAGATTTTTTTCTTTGTTTTAAAAGAAGTTGTTAACTACATAAAGGCTAGACTTTTATAAAGAAAAAGAAAGACAATTTTCATTTCAGCTTAAATTCAATCTTATATTCAGTTTGGGTGAAAAAGCATGAGTAAATTTTGTATTAAAAACATTTATTCTAAAATGCAAGTGTGTTCATTTAGAATATCATGTCTCTGAGGTATTTTTGAAACTATAAAGTAAAAATCAGTGTCTCAGATATTTCTGTCTCTATTTGAAAAAGAGAAGCAGAGGCTGCCTCATACCCCATTACACTCTGCATTCTAGGAGATAAAAATACAAAAAGCAAACTTTGTTACAAATATTTTTTGTTACTCAATTATAATAAAACAGAATTCTGCTTTTTTTATCTAGTAGCAGAAATAAAGTTCAGGGCTTGAAAAAACAGGCTGATGTTCAACAGCCTGCTCTTATGTGGAGGGTTAAATGTACATAAAATTATGACATTTGAGAAAAGTTGCCATTTTATTATTTATTTCAAATGTATAGTACTTAAAATGCCTGCATTATATTAAATAAATAGCTTAAACATTTTCAGTTTTTTTTCAAAGCTTTTGTTATGACTAAAATATTATGGGTCTATAGAGATGGTTTAGGGCATCTTGCAGTTAATATTGTTTTTCACACAGCTGTTATTGTGTCCTGAACAGATATACTGACAATTAAAACTAATCAAATTTCTTTTGCATGTACTCTAAAATAAACTCGAAGATTTGTGCTGAGCTGCAAATTTTCTTTAGTACGTCACACTCTCACTCACTGGCCTGTTTCAGTTACATTTAATATTACAGAACACAAGGGCCATATATTCTTCCAGCATAACTGCATTACATGAATCAAGCAACTAAATTTGAATCATAACCTTCTGGCTGAATGTTGAAATCAAAAACACCTGATAGACCACACCTTGGACACATGCCTCTTATGCTGAAATCTTTCACCCATCAATCAGCCTTTCTTTGCCAGACATTTTACCCATGATATTTTAAAATGTAACAGCAACACAACCATCTGGATTCAGTTCAAAGGGCTTTCTTTACTGTAATGTCTCTGTATCTGCTGGCAATTACTTTTAGCGTTTTAGTGAAGTATATCATCTTGATAAAACTTATATCATCTTGATAAAAGATATATCAAGATGATATACTTGAAAAAGACAAGTCTTTTTCTTCATCAAAATTTCATTGCCCACTTCTCACTATTCAAACAGATGTATGCCTATTTGCTCTTCCACTGGCTGTAAGGCATCAATTACTACCAATACAGCTTCAACGTTAGTTGGGTTTGTATCCATGAAGCAGTAACCAAGGCAGACATTTGATATATTAGTGGGTGTGTCTGGGTTCTGTTTCCTGTTTCAGGCTGTTCTGAACCAGGATCTGAAGAGATTATGACAGGCTTCTCTTCTTCCACTTTATTTTTATATTTTATTTTTTTTAAATTTTTTATTGCATTATAGGTTTGGGGGTACATGTGCAGAACATGCAAGATAGTTCCATAGGTACACACATGGCAGTGTGCTTGGCTGCCTTCCTCCCCTTCACCCACACTTGGTATTCATCCCCAGGTCATTTCCACCAAACCCTCCCCGCTGTCCCTCCCCCATTCCCCCCAACAGTCCCCAGTGTATAGTAGACCGCCTCTCTGTGTCCATGTGTTCTCATTTTTCTCACCCACCTATGAGTGAGTATATGCAGTATTTCTTTTTCTGTTCTTGTGTCAGTTTGCTGAGAAGAATGTTCTCCAGATTCATCCATGTCTCTACAAAGGACACAAACTCATCATTTTTAATTGCTGCATAATATTCCATGGTGTATATGTGCCACATTTTCCCAGTCCAGTCTATCATCGTTGGGCATTTGGGTTGGTTCCAGGTCTTTGCTATTGTAAACAGTGCTGCAATGAACATTCGTGTGCATGTGTCCTTATAGTAGAAAGATTTATAGTCCTTTGGATAGATACCCAGTAATGGGATTGCTGGGTCAAATGGAATTTCTATTTCTAGGTCCCTGAGGAATCGCCACACTGTCTTCCACAATGGTTGAACTAATTTACACTCCCACCAACAGTGTAAGAGTGTTCCTATTTCTCCACATCCTCTCCAGCATCTGCTGTCTCCAGATATTTTAATGATCCCCATTCTAACTGGTGTGAAATGGTATCTCAATGTGGTTTTGATTTGCATCTCTCTAATGACCAATGATGATGAGCACTTTTTCATATGTTTGTTGGCCTCATGTATGTCTTCTTTTGTAAAGTTTCTGTTCATATCCTTTGCCCATTTTTGAATGGGCTTGTTTGTTTTTTTCCTGTAAATCTGTTTGAGTTCTTTGTAAATTCTGGATATCAGCCCTTTGTCAGATGTGTAAACTGCAAAGATTTTTTTCCATTCTGATGGTTGCCGATTCACTCTAGTGACTGTCTCTTTTGCCGTGCAGAAGCTGTGGAGTTTGATTAGGTCCCATTTGTCTATTTTGGCTTTTGTTGCCAATGCTTTTGGTGTTTTGGTCATGAAGTCCTTGCCTGTTCCTACGCCCTGAATGGTTTTGCCCAGATTTTCTTCTAGGGTTTTTATGGTGTCAGGTCTTACGTTTAAGTGTTTAATCCATCTGGAGTTAATTTTAGTGTAAGGTGTCAGGAAGGGGTCCAGTTTCTGCTTTCTGCACATGGCTAGCCAGTTTTCCCAACACCATTTATTAAATAGGGAATCCTTTCCCCATTGCCTGTCTTTGTCTGGTTTATCAAAGATAATATGGTTGTAGATATTTTGTGTTGCCTCCGATGCTTCTGTTCTGTTCCATTGGTCTATATCTCTCTTTTTGGTACCAGTACCATGCTGTTTTGATTCCTGTAGCCTTGTAGTATAGTTTGAAGTCTGGTAGCGTGATGCCTCCCGCTGTGTTCTATTTGCTTAGAATTGACTTGGCTATGTGGGCTCTTTTTTAGTTCCATATGAAATTCATGGTGTTTTTTTCCAGTTCTGTGAAGAAATTCAATGGTAGTTTGATGGGGATAGCATTGATTGTGTAAATTACTTTGGGCCGTATTGCCATTTTCACAATATTGATTCTTCCTGACCACGAACATGGAATGTTTCTCCATCTGTTTGTGTCTTCTCTTATTTCGTTGAGCAGTTGTTTGTAGTTTTCCTTAAAGAGGTCCCTTACATTCCTAGTGAGTTGTATTCCTAGGTATTTTATTTTCTTTGTAGCAATTATGAATGGCAGTTCATTCTTGATTTGGTTCTCTTTAAGTCTGTTATTGGTGTATAGGAATGCTTGTGATTTTTGAACATTGATTTTATATCCTGAGACTTTGCTGAAGTTGCTTATCAGTTGCAGGAGTTTTGGGCTGAGGTGATGGGGTCTTCTAGGTATACTATCATGTCATCTGCAAATAGAGACAATTTGGCTTCCACCTTTCCTATTTGAATACCATTTATTTCTTTTTCTTGCCTGATTGCTCTGGCTAGAACTTCCAGTACTATGTTGAATAGAAGTGGTGAGAGAGGGCATCCTTGTCTAGTGCCGGATTTCAAAGGGAATGCTTCCAGTTTTTGCCCATTAAGTATGATATTGGCTGTTGGTTTGTCATAGATAGCTTTTATTACTTTGAGATATGTTCCATCAATACCAAGTTTATTGAGGTTTTCTAGTATAAAGTGCTGTTGAATTTTGTCAAATGCCTTCTGCGTCAATTGAGATAATCATGTGGTTTTGTTTTGCTTCTGTTTATGTGGTGAATTACATTTATAGACTTGCGTATGTTGAACCAGCCTTGCATCCCCGGATGAATCCTACTTGATCATGATGGATAAGTTTTTTAATGTGCTGTTGCAATCGGTTTGCCAGTATTTTATTGAAGATTTTTGCATCTATGTTCATCATGGATATTGGCCTGAAGTTTTCTTTTCTTGTTGAGTGTCTGCCAGGTTTTGGTATCAGGATGATGTTGGTCTCATAAAATGATTTGGGAAGGGTTCCTCTTTTGGATTATTTGGAATAGTTTCAGAAGGAATGGTACCAGATCCTCTTTGTGTGTCTGGTAGAATTCAGCTGTGAACCCATCTGGACCTGGGCTTTTTGTGTGGTAGGCTTTTAATTGCTGCCTCAACTTCAGACCTTTTTATTGGTCTATTCATAGTTTCAGCTTCCTCCTGGTTTAGGCTTGGGAGGACACAGGCGTCCAGGAATTTATCCATTTCTTCCTGATTTACTAGTTTATGTGCATAGAGTTGTTTGTAGTATTCTCTGATGATGGTTTGAATTTCTGTGGAATCTGTGGTGATTTCCTTTTATCGTTTTTATTCCATCTATTTGGTTGTCCTCCTCTTCTTTTTATCAGTCTGGCTAGTGGTCTGTCTATTTTGTTGATCTTTTCGAAAACCAGCTCTTAGATTTATTGATTTTTTGAAGGGTTTTTCTTGTCTCTATCTCCTTCAGTTCTGCTCTGATCTTAGTTATTTCTTGTCTTCGGCTAGGTTTTGAGCTTTTTGATCTTGCTCCTCTAGCTCTTTCAATTTTGATGATAGGGTGTCAATTTTGGATCTCTCCACTCTTTTCATGTGGGCACTTATTGCTATATATTTTCTCTACAGACTGCTTTAAATGTGTCCCAGAAATTCTGGTGCATTGTGTCTTCATTCTCATTGGTTTCAAAGAACTTCTTTATTTCTGCCTTCATTTCATTGTTTATCCAATCAACATTCAAGAGCCAGTTGTTCAGTTTCCATGAAGCTGTGCGGTTCTGAGTTAGTTTCTGAATTCTGAGTTCCAACTTGATTGCACTATGGTCTGAGAGACTGTTTGTTATGATTTCAATTGTTTTGCATTTGCTGAGGAGTGCTTTACTTCCAATTATGTGGTCAATTTTGGAGTAGGTGTGATGTGGTGCTGAGAAGAATATATATTCTGTGGATTTGGGGTGGAGAGTTCTGTAAATGTCTATCAGGTTTGCTTGTTCCAGGTCTGAGTTCAAGTCCTGGATATCCTTGTTAATTTTCTGTCTGGTTGATCTGTCTGCTATTGACAGTGGAGTGTTAAAGTCTCCCACTATTATTGTGTGAGAGTCTAAGTCTCTTTGTAAGTCATTAAGAACTTGCCTTATATATCTGGGTGCTCCTACATTGGGTCCATATATATTTAGAATCGTTATCTCTTCTTGTTGTATCGATCCTATTACCATTATGTAATGACCTTCTTTGTCCCTTTTGATCTTTGTTACTTTAAAGTCTATTTTATCAGAGATGAGAATTGCAACTCCTCCTTTTTTTTGCTCTTCATTTGCTTGGTAAATCTTCCTCCATCCTTTATTTTGAGCCTTTGTGTATCTTTGCATGTGAGGTGGGTTTCCTGGATACCGGACACCAATGGGTTTTGGTTTTTTATCCAATTTGCCAGTCTGTGTCTTTTGATTGGTGCATTTAGCCCATTTACATTCAGGGTTAATATTGTTATGTGTGAATTTGATACTGCCATTTTGATGCTAGCTGGCTGTTTTGCCCATTGGTTCATGTACATTCTTCATTTTGTTGATGGTCTTTAGCATTTGGTATGCTTTTAGGATTGCTGGAACTGGTTGTTTCTTTCTATGTGTAGTGCCTCTTTCAGGAGCTCTTGTAAAGCAGGCCTAGTGGTGACAAAATCTCTGAGCACTTGCTTGTTCGTGAAGGATTTTATTTTTTCTTCACTTATGAAGCTCAGTTTCGCTGGATATGAAATTCTGGGTTGAAAGCTCTTTTCTTTAAAGATGTTGAATATTGGCCCCCACTCTCTTCTAGCTGGTAGAGTCTCTGCCGAGAGATCTGCTGTGAGTCTGATGGGCTTCCTTTGTGTGTGACCCGACCTTTCTCTGGCTGCCCTTAGTATTTTCTCCTTCGTTTCAACCCTGGTGAATCTGACGATTATGTGCCTTATGGTTGCTCTTCTTGAAGTGTATTTTTGTGGTGTTCTCTGTATTTCCTGTAGTTGAGTATTGACCTGTCTTGCTAGGTTGGGGAAATTTTCCTGGATAATATCCTGAAGAGTGTTTTCCAGCTTGTTTCATTCTCTTCATCACATTCTGGTACACCTATTAAACGTAGGTTTGGTCTTTTCACATAGTCCCACATTTCTTGGAGATTTTGTTCATTCCTTTTTGTACTTTTTTCTTTAATCTTGGTTTCTCGTTTTATTTCATTGAGTTGATCTTCAACTTCTGATATTCTTTCTTCTGCTTGGTCAATTCAGCTGTTGAAACTTGTGCATGCTTCACGAAGTTCTCGTGTTGTGTTTTTCAGCTCCTTCAATTCATTCATATTCCTCTCTACATTGTCCATTCTCGTTATCAATTCCTCGAATCTTTTTTCAAATCTTTTTTCAAGGTTCTTAGTTTCTTTGCACTGGTTTAGAACATGTTCCTTTAGCTCACTGAAGTTTCTCATTATCCACTTTCTGAAGTCTGATTCCGTCATTTCGTCACATTTATTCTCCATCCAGCTTTGTTCCCTTGCTGGTGAGGAGTTTTGTTTTTTTTTTGGAGGTGAGGTGTTTTTGTTTCGGGTGCTTTCCTCCTTTTTGCGCTGGTTTCTTCCCATCTTTATAAATTTATCCGCCTGTCGTCTTAGTATTGGCTGATTTTTCAATTGGGTCTCTGTGTGGACACTGAGATTGTTGATGATGAAGTATTTCTGTTACTTAGTTTTCCCTCTAATGATCTATCCTCTTTGCTGTATGAGTGCTGAGGTCCACTCCAGGCCCTGTTTTTCTGGGTTATACCTGCAGCAGCTGCAGAACAATGAGGGATGATACCAGTTTCTTCTTCTGCTGCCCTTGTTCCAGAATGATTCCAGCCAAATGTCAGTCTGATTAGTCCTTTTCTGGGGTGACTCCTTGGATATACAGGGGTCAGGGAGCTGCTTGAGGAGACAGTCTGTGCTTTATAGGAGCTCCAGTGCTGAGCTGTGAGCTCCATTGTTCATTCAGGGTTGTTGAGATGTTGTTTTTGTCTGCTGCAATAGAACTCATAAAACACAACTCTTTTTTTTTTCACCCTTAGATGCTCTGTCTCAGGGAGTTGGGGCTTTCTTTATGAGTATCTCTTGCACTGTCCTGCCCCACTAGTGGCAGTCTGTTCATTATTTGCCTGTCGGGGCTCTGACCTGCTAGCACGGGTCTGCCCTGTTGCTTCCTGGTGGAGTCTATCTGTTATGGCAGGTTGCCTCGGCAACAGCAGGCTGCGTCAGTCCTGGGCGGTACTTAAGTGGGGGTGCACTTTGTCAGCAATGGTGGACACCCCTCCCTGACCGGGCTGCACCGTCCTAGATGCCGGCAACAAAACTCTCAGCCCCAAGTGCCTCCAGTCGCCACCCTGCTTGTCCCCGTGAGCGTGGGACCCACCAAGCCTGATCACCCAGCTCCCTGCCTCAGAGTCCGTCCTCTCTCTCTCTCTTCCTCTCCCCAAGCTGAAATGTCGACTCTCTCACTGGTTCCCCAGGAGCCTGCCGATAGGGCACTGGGATCCGTGCAATCTTCCATGCCGCTGCCCACTAACCCGGCTCATATCACGCTTCCCAGGAAACTCCTGGTCTGGCTCATTGTCCAAGTCCCGTTCAATCAAATGAACATGCCAATCTGCCCTTCCAAATTTCAGATTGCCCGTTTAGCAGGGCACCCAAACCAGTGAGTTCCGCGCCAGGTCCCACTGTGGCGCCAGCTGAAGCAGTGGCGGGAGCCGGCTGCGTTAGCCGGCTGCTAGCGTCCCGTGTTTCTCCCACACCTGGGACTTTCAACGCTCTGTGGGCATAAAAGAAACATCCGAGAATGCGGCTAGGACTCACCCTCTGCGCCTTCACCGAGAGCTGCAATCCTGAGTCACCTCTATGACACCATCTTGCCTTCTCGAGAGGCAGCTTTCCTATCCCATGAACTTAATATCCATATATTCATTCTCATGCCTATGGTCCAGATTGCTGTTTCATTAAAAACAAACAAACAAACAAACAAAAAAAAAAAACTTCAAACGTGTTTTGTTCTTTGTTTGTTTGTTTGTTTGTTTTGCACAGTACTTCATAAGTTACATTCTCAACTTCAGTTCTAATAGCTCACTAGAATTTAGTCTACTTTGGAACTAAAAATAAACAGAAGTAATGTACATGGCATCAGAAACAAATCAACATTATCTTACTCAGAAATACCTTCAGGAGAGTCCATCACTGTTGCCTCAGTCAGTGAAATATTTATTGCTTCAGAGTTGGAAAGGCTGATGGCAGTATGGGTCAGATGGAATTGTTGCCTTTTCTGAAATGTAGGAGGGTGTTTTTTTTTCTGGAAACAAATAAATAGTTTATCAAAGTTTGCATATTCAGTGTTCTTAGCTTTATTGGAATTTTCTCACATGCGCCCAGTTTAAATTATAGGTTCTTGTTTTTGTCCAGTCAATGTCCTCTCTATAACTGTAGATGACTGATGAGGCTTTTCCTAAATCTTTTATTGCAGGTCAGTCACTCACAAAATAAAATTCTGTGTTTGTTTTTTCATAATATTTGCACTACTTTCTGCAGGTAATAAGGCAAAACCAGCAAATTTGAGGCTCAGTATCTCTTCTTGAAGCATAGAAACAGAATGCATGAGTCAACAATTTTCTTTCATCATTTTGTCCACTGAACTTACCAGCTACCAAGAAACATTGTTATTTTTTTTGTTGTCCACATATGGTCACTATGTATAGAGTGAGGAAACACATTTAATATCACAATTTGTGAATCAACAGTGCCAAATTCATTTATTTTGTAAAACTCTCTTAACAGTTTCCACCAAAGAGTATCAGTCTTAAACATATCATTAGATGTGAAGGTCATGACATTTTTGCATTTAGTTATATTACTCCACAAGAGGCTGTCTGCAACGTGAAGAGCAAGAAGAAAAAGTCTGAGTCTCAAAACTAAACAACTTGCTGTCCTACTTGTGAGGGCATAAAGACTCTAGTCAGGAGAAAGGCGTAAGATGAAAGGCTAAGCCCATCTTACCTTTTCATAATTTTCTGCCTTTTTTTTCAGAGTTTTGCTGTTGTTACCCAGACTGAAGTGCATTGGCAGAATCTCAGCTCACCACAACGTCCACCTTTTGCGTTCAAAAAATTCTTTTTCCTTAGCTACCCAAGTAGCTGGGACTTCTGGCGCACCACTATGCCCAGCTAATTTATGTATTTTTAGTCTATATGGGGTTTCACTTTGTTGACGAGGATGGTCTCGATATCTTGACCTCGTGATCCACCCACCTTAGCCAACCAAATTGCTGTTATTATAAGAGTAAGACACTGTGCCCAGCCTTCTTCTAGTTATATAGTTCCTGGAAGCTGAATAGACTAAATTAAGGATGAATCTGTATTATCCAGTCTATTAACTCAAATGTTAATCTCTTTTAGGCAACAACATTTACACAGACACCCGAAGATTAATAGTCAGTGTCTCTTAATTCAGGTAATTCGAAACTCAGATATAACAATCTTGATATACATTTTCTGTTCCTCAAAGAAATTCTGCTTTCAAGACAGAAACAGACTGAAAACTGGCACTTAGGATGATGGACAAGAATTGGAACTGACAGAACATTTCTTAAGTGCACCCATTGCTGACCAATCATCCAATCACAAGAACTTTTCTTTCTTATGCACATTAAATTACTGAACTCAGCCATACTCGAGGACTCTTCAGATTACCAGCTGTGAAGAAGAGCTACAAACTCAAGTGCCTTCTCTCTGTTGAGAGTTGATGAGTCATAAGGACTATCATCAGTGCAATGGAGGTACCCACCATAGCTCTGTTGAGAGCTGGAGAAATGGTAGAATGACCAGCTAAAGAAAGGATCTAGTTATTGTAGGATTTCCTCTCTGCTGAAGTTTTAGCAGATATTAGGGTCACCAGATGAAAAGAGGGTCTACCTAGTACAGGGACTTTTCTCTGTGGAGTGATTCCTGCCTGATAAGATAATTAGCAGGATGGAGAAGCTACTTATTCCTAGGTCTCCTTCCTTCTGAAAGATGTGCACTAATTTTTGACACCCTTTCTATAGAGAGGAGCTACCCAGTTTTGAATCTTCTCTCTGATGTGAAATGCACTTTCATTAGCACAGATTTTTTTGTGAGAAATGCCCAATGGAGGAGCCTTCTGAGTTGTCTCACTCAAGAATGTTTCTCTTTATCTTTCTTCCTCTTCACTTGTCCATGCACCTTCACTTTCTTGTATGCAGAACAATTACTTGAAGAACTCTGAATAGTGGAACTAATAAAGTTGTTACATAGATAAAGATAAAAGGTATCTCTTGCTAATAACATTGGAGAAAGCAGAAATGAGAACTGTGGCCTTTTAGAATGCACAGGCCTAAAAGCTCTCACAGCTGAGGTTGTTACATTTTTATTAGTACTTTGTAGTTTCTGGCATTTATAAGCTTTTAGGTATCACCACAATCACCAGTAGTATTAACTGCAAAATCTGCTTGCAGTATTCCTGGTCCAGATGCTGCTTCTCAATGAAATGAAAATTTTGTTGACATTTAATTTTTTTTCTGCCACAACTGGCATGTGTCTAGTGGCTGGACGAAACACTTGCTTATATAGCCTTTGCCAGTTTATGACATGTTTGCTCTTGGCTAATGTAAAATACATGCCCATAAGGCAAGTTGTGTGCACTCCCTCAGGCAGAATTACTAGAACAAGGATAGTAGGACTATACAAAATCTCAGGAAAATTCAATATTGGCCAACAAGGTTTTAATCTGGGAAAATAATTCCCGAAAATCCCATCCAATAAAATAATAATTATTAGTGTTTAAGTACCTTAAATCTTCCAGATCTTGAAATACTGGTAAGTTAGTGATTTATCGTGTAACATTTTAAACATTTCAAAATCATTATATTTCAAACATATTTTAGAAATTAAATTAGAAATATTTCTGTTTGCATTGAACCTATTGATGTCTCTTTCTTATGCTGTCTTACTCTGCTACATTTTGTAAGAATATATTTCTAACATATTATGGCCTTGGTGTTCAGAGCAGCATTTTGTACTCATATAATTTCTTTAATGAGGAGTTTCTTCTATGTGTTTTAAGATAATAATCGGCAATTATGGCCTCTTTCATTAATTGTAATAGCAGGCTTTTTTCACAGCAAAAACACCTGAAGATGTTTTGTCTTGTGGAGAAAATATTGATGATATTTACTATTCTACAAACTTTTCAAGAATAAATTAGAAACACGTATTTAAAAAATTGCAGATATTTTATATGACATTCATTTTTCTCTGACTTTCATGTTCTCACATCTTGTCATTTTCTATTTTTATTTTATTAGTAAGGCATATAATACTTTTAATCTTATAGTGTAGCATCAAAAATACAGGTTAAATTGGTGTTGAAAAGCTGATAAAACAGCCACATTGGGGTCAGAGAAGGGTTTTTGGTCTTTATCTAAAAAATATCTACATTACTAATTATTAGAAAAATGTAAATTTAAACCACCATGAGATATCACGTGAAACCATTAATAATGGTGCTAAGATGTCAAAAATAACAAATTGTAGTGGGACAGTGCAGTCATAGGAATGCTTTTACACTGTTATGCAGAATAAAAATAATTACACAGATTGTTCAAAAGTCTGTGGTGACTCATCAAGCATCTAGAACCGGTAATGTCACTGAAGTTAGCAATTTTATTAGTGGGTATATGGCCACCCCAAAATAAGTAATTTTATTACAATAATACAGACCTGTGTATGTTTATTTTAGCACTATTCACAGTAATAAAGACATGGAATTGGCCCAAATGCCCATCAATGACAGAGTGAATAATAAAAATGTGGAACGTATGAAAAATAAAATTTTAGAAAGCCATATAAAGGAATAAAATTATGTACCATGAAGAAATATGGATGCAGCTGGAAGCCATCATTCTCTGCAAACTGACAAAGAAACAATCATTAAGAAACCAAATGCTGCATGTATAAATTCATGCATGGGAACAGAACATTGAAGACACATAGACCAGGAAGAGAGAAAACATACAATTAGGTATGCAGTGGAAAAAAAAGTAGTTTAAAAATTAAATAAACCTGTATGTTCTGCATATATGCCATGGAACATAATATAAAGTATAATTAAATAAAAATAAAAGGCATTTATTTTTGAAGAGGTTATAATAACTTGGAAATGTAAGCCAGAATTTATTTGAGAAACTTTAAAATAACAAAGTTAGAATTTTGACAAACTGGATTGACAGGTATATAAGTAGTATATTTCAATTTTTAGTTGACTTATTTTATTTTCCTAACTCTTATAACACAGTTACACACTGTCCCTCTTGCTGGATTGTAGTGGTGAAATGTTGGCACACTGCAATTTTTTGCTTCCCAGGTCCAAGTGATTTATTTGCCTCAGCCACATGATTGGCTAATATTAGAGGTGTACACCACCACAGCTGATGGGGACTCTCTATGTTGGCAACAGGTAATCTCAAAATACTGACCTCAAGTGATCTGATTGACTTGTCCCCAGAGAGTGCTAGAATTAGAGATGTAAACCACAATGGCTTAACCTGGATTGTATTTCTATTTAAGAAATGTATCTATCTTGCAAAACGTTATTTTTTGGATTATATTTCTATGAGTTACTTACATGTTTTATAAGTCAAGTAAAATAATATATTTTTAATATACTCTATTTCTATTGGAAATAAATATATATATATATATTCATTTAAATGTAATCAAAAGAGTAGGCTAATTCAGAAGGTTATTTTTCTTTTGGGTAAAATTCTCAAATTTAAAAAATGTCTTTACAAATCAATTTAAGAAACTAATTACATTGTTGATATTTACTAGGACGTGTTAAAAAATTTTTTTAGGTAAGAAAATTCAAAATTCTTTTTTTTTTTTCAAATTCAACTTTTATTTTAGTCTCAGGGAATATATGCACAGATTTGTTACATGGGTAAATTGCATGTTGCTGAGGTTCAGTGTATCAATGATCCTGTCATTTAGGTAGTGAGCATAGTAACTAACAGGTAGGTTTTACTTTTTTAAAAAATTTTATTGCATTATAGGTTTTGGGGTACATGTGCAGAACATGCAAGATAGTTACATAGGTACACACGTGGCAGTGTGTTTGCTGCCTTCCTCCCCTTCACTCACACTTGGCATTCATCCCAGGCTATCCCTCCCCAGCCCCCACCGCGGTCCCTCCCCCATTCCCCCCAATAAACCCCAGTGTATTGTAGAATGCCTCTCTGTGTCCATGTGTTCTCATTTTTCTCAACCGCCTATGAGTGAGTATATGCGGTATTTCTTTTTCTGTTATAGTGTCAGTTTGCTGAGAATGATGTTCTCCAGATTCATCCATGTCCTTACAAAGGACACAAACTCATCATTTTTGATTGCTGCATGATATTCCATGGTGTATATGTGCCACATTTTTCTAGTCCAGTCTATCATCGTTGGGCATTTGGGTTGGTTCCAGTTCTTTGCTATTGTAAACAGTGCTACAATGAACATTCGTGTGCATGTTTCCTTATAGTAGAACAATATATAGTCCTTTGGAAATATACCCAGTAATGGGATTGCTGGGTCAAATGGAATTTCTATTTCTAGGTCCCTGAGGAATCGCCACACTGTCTTCCACAATGATTGAACTAATTTACACTCCCACCAACAGTGTAAGAGTGTTCCTCTTTCTCCACCTCCTCTCCAGCATCTGCTGTCTTTAGATTTTTTAATGATTGCCATTCTAACTGCCGTGAGATGATATCTCAATGTGGTTTTGATTTGCATCTCTCTAATGACCAGTGATAATGAGCATTTTTTCATATGTTTGTTGGCCTCATATATGTCTTCTTTTGTAAAGTGTCTGTTCATATCCTTTGCCCTTTTTTGAATGGGCTAGTTTGTTTTTTTCCTGTAAATCTGTTTGAGTTCTTTGTAAATTCTGGATATCAGCCCTTTGTCTGATGTGTAAACTGCAAAGATTTTTTCCCATTCTGATGGTTGCCGATTCACTCTAGTGACTGTTTCTTTTGCCGTGCAGATGCTGTGGAGTTTGATTAGGTCCCATTTGTCTATTTTAGCTTTTGTTGCCAAGGCTTTTGGTGTTTTATTCATGAAGTTTTTGCCTACTCCTATGTCCTGAATGGTTTTGCCTAGATTTTCTTCTGGGTTTTTATGGTGTCATGTATTACGTTTAAGACTTTAATTCTTCTGGAGTAAATTTTCGTGTAAGGTGTCAGGAAGGGGTTCAGTTTCTGCTTTCTGCACATGGCAAGCCAGTTTTTCCAACACCATTGATTAAATAGGGAATCCTTTCCCCATTGCTTGTTTTTGTCTGGTTTAACAAAGATAATATGGCCGTAATAGCTTGTGTTGCCTGCGATGCTTCTGTTCTGTTCCATTGGTATATATCTCTCTTTCTGTACCAGTACCATGCTGTTTTGATTACTGGAGCCTTGTAGTATACTTTGAAGTCTGGTAGCGTGATGCCTCCCGCTGTGTTCTTTTTGCTTAGAATTGACTTGGCTGTGCGAGCTCTTTTTTGGTTCCATATAAAATTCATGGTGGTTTTTTCCAGTTCTTTGAAGAAATTATATGGTAGTTTGATGGGGATAGCATTGATTGTGTAAATTACTTTGGGCAGCATAGCCATTTTCACGATATTGATTCTTCCTAACCACGAACATGGAATGTTTCCCCATCAGTTTGTGTCCTCTCTTATTTTGTTGAGTAGTGGTTTGTAGTTTTCTTTAAAGAGGTCCCTTACATTCCTTGTGAGTTGTATTCCTAGGTATTTTATTTTCTTTGTAGCAATTGTGAATGGCAGTTCGTTCTTGATTTGGTTCTCTTTAAGTCTGTTATTGGTGTATAGGAATGCTTGTGATTTTTGCACATTGATTTTATATCCTGAGACTTTGGTGAAGTTGCTTATCAGTTGCAGGAGCTTTGGGGCTGAGGTGATGGGGTCTTTTAGGTGTACTATCATGTCGTCTGCAAATAGAGACGATTTGGCTTTCAGATTTTCTATTTGAATACCCTTTATTTCCTTTTCTTGCCTGATTGCTCTGGCTAGAACTTCCAGTACTATGTTGAATAGGAGCGGTGAGAGAGGGCATCCTTGTCTAGTGCCAGATTTCAAAGGGAATGCTTCCAGGTTTTGCCCATTAAGTATGATATTGGCTGTTGGTTTGTCATAAATAGCTTTTATTACTTTGAGATATGTTCCATCAATACCAAGTTTATTGAGGGTTTTTAGCATAAAGGGCTGTTGAATTTTGTCAAATGCCTTCTCTGCATCAATTGAGATAATCATCTGATTTTTGTTTTTGCTTCTGTTTATGTGGTGAATTACATTTATAGACTTGCGTATGTTGAACCAGCCTTGCATCCCCGGGATGAATCCTACTTGATCATGATGGATAAGTTTTTTAATGTGCTGTTGCAATCGGTTTGCCAGTATTTTATTGAAGATTTTTGCATCTATGTTCATCATGGATATTGGCCTGAAGTTTTCTTTTCTTGTTGAGTGTCTGCCAGGTTTTGGTATCAGGATGATGTTGGTCTCATAAAATGATTTGGGAAGGGTTCCCTCTTTTTGGATTATTTGGAATAGTTTCAGAAGGAATGGTACCAGATCCTCTTTGTGTGTCTGGTAGAATTCAGCTGTGAACCCATCTGGACCTGGGCTTTTTGTGTGGTAGGCTCTTAATTGCTGCCTCAACTTCAGACCTTGTTATTGGTCTATTCATAGTTTCGGCTTCCTCCTGGTTTAGGCTTGGGAGGACACAGGTATCCAGGAATTTATCCATTTCTTCCTGATTTACTAGTTTATGTGCATAGAGTTGTTTGTAGTATTCTCTGATGATGGTTTGAATTTCTGTGGAATCTGTGCTGATTTCCCCTTTATCGTTTTTTATTGCATCTATTTGGTTGTTCTCTCTCTTCTTTTTTATCAGTCTGACTAGTGGTCTGTCTATTTTGTTAATCTTTTCGAAAAACCAGCTCTTAGATTTATTGATTTTTTGAAGGGTTTTTCTTGTCTCTATCTCCTTCAGTTCTGCTCTGATCTTAGTTATTTTTTGTCTTAGGCTAGCTTTTGAGCTTTTTTGATCTTGCTCCTCTAGCTCTTTCAATTTTGACGATAGGGTGTCAATTTTAAATCTCTCCACTCTTCTCATGTGGGCACTTATTGCTATATATTTTCCTCTACAGACTGCTTTAAATGTGTTCCAGAGATTCTGGTACGTTGTGTCTTCATTCTCGTTTGTTTCAAAGAACTTCTTTATCTCTGCCTTCATTTCATTGTTTATCCAATCAACATTCAAGAGCCAATTGTTCAGTTTCCATGAAGCTGTGCAGTTCTGAGTTATTTTCTGAATTCTGAGTTCCAACTTGATTGCACTTTGGTCTGAGAGACTGTTTGTTATGATTTCCGTTTTTTGCATTTGCTGAGGAGTGCTTTACTTCCAATTATGTGGTCAATTTTGGAGTAGGTGTGATGTGGTGCTGAGAAGAATGTATATTCTGTGGATTTGGGGTGGAGAGTTCTGTAAATCTCTAACAGGTTTGCTTGTTCCAGGTCTGAGTTCAAGTCCTGGATATCCTTGTTAATTTTCTGTCTGGTTGATCTGTCTGCTATTGACAGTGGAGTGTTAAAGTCTCCCACTATTATTGTGTGGGAGTCTAAGTCCCTTTGTAAGTCATTAAGAACTTGCCTTATATATCTCGGTGCTCCTACATTGGGTCCATATATATTTAGAATCGTTATCTCTTCTTGTTGTATCGATCCTTTTACCATTATGTAATGACCTTCTTTGTCCCTTTTGATCTTTGTTACTTTAAAGTCTATTTTATCAGAGATGAGAATTGCAACTCCTGCTTTTTTTTGCTCTCCATTTGCTTGGTAAATCTTCCTCCATCCCTTTATTTTGAGCCTTTGTGTATCTTTGCATGTGAGGTGGGTTTTCTGGATACAGCACACCGATGGGTTTTGTTTTTTTATCCAATTTGCCAGTCTGTGTCTTTTGATTGGTGCATTTAGCCCATTTACATTCAGGGTTAATATTGTTATGTGTGAATTTGATACTCCCATTTTGATGGTAGCTGGCTGTTTTGCCCGTTGGTTCATGTACATTCTTCATTTTGTTGATGGTCTTTAGCATTTGGTATGCTTTTAGGATGGCTGGAAATGGTTGTTTCTTTCTATGTGTAGTGCCTCTTTCAGGAGCTCTTGTAAAGCAGGCCTAGTGGTGACAAAATCTCTGAGTACTTGCTTGTTCGTGAAGGATTTTATTTTTCCTTCACTTATGAAGCTCAGTTTGGCTGGATATGAAATTCTGGGTTGAAAGCTCTTTTCTTTAAGGATGTTGAATATTGGCCCCCACTCTCTTCTGGCTTGTAGAGTCTCTGCCGAGAGATCTGCTGTGAGTCTGATGGGCTTTCCTTTGTGGGTGACCTGACCTTTCTCTCTGGCTGCCCTTAGTAATTTCTCCTTCGTTTCAACCCTAGTGAATCTGACGTTTATGTGCCTTGGGGTTGCTCTTCTTGCAGAGTATCTTTGTGGTGTTCTCTGTATTTCCTGGAGTTGAATATTGACCTGTCTTGCTAGGTTGGGGAAATTTTCCTGGATAATATCCTGAAGAGTGTTTTCCAGCTTGGATTCATTCTCTTCGTCACATTCTGGTACACCTATCAAACGTAGGTTGGGTCTCTTCACATAGTCCCACATTTCTTGGAGATTTTGCTCATTCTTTTTTGCACTTTTTCTTTAATCTTGGTTTCTCGTTTTATTTCATTGAGTTGATCTTCAACTTTTGATATTCTTTCTTCTGCTTGGTCAATTTGGCTGTTGAAACTTGTGCATGCTTCGCGAAGTTCTCGTGTTGTGTTTTTCAGCTCCTTCAATTCATTCATATTCCTCTCTAAGTTGTCCATTCTCGTTATCAATTCCTCGAATCTTTTTTCAAATCTTTTTTCTAGGTTCTTAGTTTCTTTGCACTGGTTTAGAACATGTTCCTTTAGCTCACTGAAGTTTCTCATTATCCACTTTCTGAAGTCTGATTCCATCATTTCGTCACATTCATTCTCCGTCCAGCTTTGTTCTCTTGCTGGTGAGGAGTTTTGGTCCTTTTTTGGAGGTGAGGTGTTTTGGTTTTGGGTGTTTTCCTCCTTTTTGCGCTGGTTTCTTTCCATCTTTATGGATTTATCCGCCTGTCATGTTAGTATTGGCTGATTTTTCAATTGGGTCTCTGTGTGGACACTGAGATTGTTGATGATGAAGTATTTCTGTTACTTAGTTTTCCCTCTAATGATCTATCCTCTCTGCTGTATGAGTGCTGAGGTCCACTCCAGGCCCTGCTTGTCTGGGGTATACCTGCAGCAGCTGCAGAACAATGAGGGATGATACGAGTTTCTTCTTCTGCTGCCCTTGTTCCAGAATGATGCCAGCCAAATGTCAGTCTGATTAGTCCTTTTCTGGGGTGACTCCTTGGATATACAGGGGTCAGGGAGCTGCTTGAGGAGACAGTCTGTGCTTTATAGGAGCTCCAGTGCTGAGCTGTGAGCTCCGTTGTTCATTCAGGATTGTTGGGAGGTTGTTTATGTCTGCTGCAATAGAACTCATAAAACACCACTCTTTTTTTTTTTCACCCTTATATGCTCTGTCTCAGGGAGTTGGGGCTTTCTTTATGAGTATCTGTTGCACTGTCCTGCCCCACTAGATGGCAGTCTATTCACTATTTGCCTGCCAGGGCTCTGACTTGCTGCTGGGCTCTCTTCTGCTGTGGAGCGCGAAGTCTCTCTGTTATGGCAGGTTGCCTCGGCAACGGCAGGCAGTTCTGAGCGGTACTTAAGTGGGGGTGCACTTCGTCATCAATGGTGGACGCCCCTCCCTGACTGGGCTGCAACATCCTAGATGCTGGCAACAAAACTCTCAGCCCCAAGCGCCTCCAGTAGCCGCCCTGCTTGTCCCGTGAGCATGGGACCCGCCGAGTCCAATCACCCAGCTCCCTGCCTCAGAGTCCGTCCTCTCTCTCTTCCTCTCCCCAATCTGAAAGGTCGACTCTCTCACTGGCACCCCAGGAGCCTGCCGATAGGGCACTGGGATCCGTGTGATCTCCCGTGCCGCTGCCCACTACCCCGGCTCAGATCACGCTTCCCAGGAAACTCCTGGTCTGGCTCATTGTCCAAGTCCCGTTCAATCAGATGGACATGCCAGTCTGCCCTTCCAAATCTCAGATTGCCGGTTTAACAGGGCACCCAGACCAGTGAGTTCCGCGCCGGGTCCCGCTGTGGCACCGGCCAAGAGGCGGCGGGAGCCGGCTGTGTTAGCCGGCTGCTAGCGTTTTGTGTCTCTCCCACACCTGAAACTTTCAACGCTCTATGGTCATAAAAGGAACATCCGAGGATGTGGCTAGGTCTCACCCTCTGCACCTTCACCGAGAGCTGCAATCCTGAGTCACCTCTCTGACACCATCTTGCCTCCCTCCCATCAAGCTGGATTTTATACTTGGGTCCCCTTCCACATTGTTTGTAAAAGCTCTCTCTTTTTCTTTCATTATTATCTCTCTCCTTTTTCTTTGTCTCTGCCTAAATAAATCACTTCTCTGAAAAAACTCTTTGGTTTCAGATATTTCCTTATGATTTCACTCCTTTTAGTCCACTCTCTTATTCTTGGATAAGTGAGACACCAGGAACATGGAGAAAACTTTCTTGAATGGGGCAATGTACACTCTTCTGAACCTTGAAAACCAGCAACAACTTCAGCTTGTTCTTTTTTCTAAGGATTGTTTTGGCTTAGCAGGCTCTATTTTGGTTCCATATGTAGTCTGACTTTTTTTTTAGAGTTCTGTGAAGAAGGTCACTGGTAGCTTGATGAGGATGGCATTGAATCTTCAAATTTATTTAGGTAGTGTGGCCATTTTAAGATTGTTGATTCTTTCTAATCATGGGCATGAAAATTTTGTCATATGTTTGTTTCCTCTCTCCCTTCATTTTAAGGAGATTTTGTGGTAAGACAATGAGGTTTCCTAATGTGCAAGCATGTTGTCTGCAAATAGAGAAAATTTGCCTTTCTCCTCTCCGAATTACTCTTTTTTCCCTTGTCTTATTTCTTTGCCTAGAACTTCCAATATTATATTGCATAGAAATTCTGAGTGACAGCATTATTGTCTAGTGCCAGATTTTTAAGGGAATTCTTCCGGTATTTGCCCATTCACCATGATATTAGAGGTGGGTCTATCATAAATAGCTTTCATTATTTTGAGATGGGTTCTATGAATACCTATTTTGTTGAAAGTTCTTAGCATGAAGGGCTGTTAACTTTTGTCAAAGATTTTGACTGCATCTATTGAGATAATCATGTGGTTTTTGTCTTTGGTTCTGTTTATGCAATGTATTATGTTTTTAGACTTGCATATGTTGAACCAGCCTTGCATCATTGGAATAAAGCCTACTTGGTCGTGATGGACAAGCTTTGTGATGTGCTGCTGCAACCAGTTTTTCAGCATTTTATTGAAGATTTTTATATCTCTGTTCATAAATGATGTCTGCCTTTAATGCTCCCTTCGACTTGGTTTTAGTGACTTGACACAGTGACTTGTTTCAATCATATGTAAAAATTACTGAAACTTAAGAGTAATAAGAAGAAAAATTCAATGCTATAAAATGTTTATAAATAAAATGTATGCAGTAAAATATTTTGAAAATTTCAAAACTAAAGTTGCTTAAGGTTATTTTAGTTAAATTCTAATATAATTCAGTTTTTTTAAATCATAATATGGAAAGATAATTTATAAGTATATTTTAATACTTAAAAATCCTACTTCAGGCCCGCAAAGAAGGTAGCATTGTTGACATCTTATGCCAAACTGTAATACAAAATGGGTAATAATGTAAGCAAATTAACAAATAATAACATTAAATTTAGTTTATTTCAAAAGAAAGCCAAGTATTAAGTCTATAACTGAAAACAACATTCAGTATAGATCTGTAATTAGTAAATGCATAAATTATATTAATATTTTTCTTTGTGTGGGTATATATTCTGACACATTGTATAAGTTTTAGCTAAACACACTGTTTAAAATATCAAATTCTGATTTGTCTTCTGATATCTATGTGGAGGAAAGAGTTTTATTTTTAAAAGCAATTTTTTCTCTTAATTTATTTAATTTTTTCATTCACATTGTGATTACATATTTTTACCTTTGATTACTTTCAAACATATACTGCTGTTGTTAATCTATTTAACTAACTGTTTCTTGAGGTTAACATATATTTTTAAATATATAAAATATATGTACTAAAATTATTAACTTGCCACCAATATTATATTTATAATCCAGAGATAATCTCTGTATGTGTACTGATATGTACATATATATATTAATTTTTAACAAATAACAGTATAAAATCTGCAGCATTTTATTTGTTCTGTTTTGTTTTTAGTCACACACTTCCCAGTACACAAATATTTGTTTAATTCTGTTTGTAGCTATATAATTTGACACTTGTTATGCTCCATTTAGGCAATCTACCTGTAATAACTAATGACATGTATGTTGTGTTAAGTTTTACACAAATTAGAAAATAATTTAAATTTCTCATAGTGATTTTAAATACATCATCTCATTGATTTTTATTTCACAACAAATCTGTGACTATGGAACAGAAAATAATTACTGATATTCAAATAGCAAACGGAAAATTAAATTTTCTCTATTGGCAGACGACATAATTCTATATGAGGACCCCATAATCTCAGCTCAAAATCTCCTGAACTGACAAGCAACTTCAGCAAATTCTCAGGATACAAAATCAATGTACAAATTTCACAGGCATTTCTATACACCAATAAACTATTTAAAGAGCACCAAATAAAAATGAACTGCCATTCACAATTGCTGCAAAGAGAATAAAATACCTGGGAATACAACTAACAAAGAACCTAAAGCACCTCTTCATGAAGTCAAGCTACCAATCTTTTTACACAGAACTGAAAAAGAAATTACCTTAATTTTCATCAGGAACCATAAAGCTCACATTTGAATTCTTTACAAAGACAAATCGAGTATCGCACTAGGGACTTCAAACTCTACTAAGGCAACAGTCATCCAAACAGCATGGCACTGGTATGAAAACAGAGATACAGACCAATGAAACAAAACAGAGGCCTCTGAGGCAATGCAACACATTTACAACCATCTGTTTAGTAACTGGCATTGGAAAAACTGGCTAGTCATGTGAGAAAGCAGAAACTGAACCCCTTTCTGACACCTTACACTAAAATTAACTCCACATGGATTAAAGACTTAAACATAATACCTAACACTATAGAAACCGGCAGGCTCCTGGGGCGCCAGTAAGAGAGTCGACCTTTCAGCTTGGGGAGGAAGAGAGAGAGAGAGGACGGACTCTGAGGCAGGGGCTGTGTGATCGGGCTCGGCGGGTCCCATGCTCACGGGACAAGCAGGGCAGCGACTGGAGATGCTTGGGGCTGAGAGTTTTGCTGCCGCATCTAGGCGGTGCAGCTTGGTGAAAGAGGGGCGTCCACCATTGCTGACGCAGTGCACCCCCACTGAAGTACCGCCCAGGACTGACGTGACCTGCCATTGCCGAGGCAACCTGTCATAACAGAGAGACTCTGTGCTCCACAGCAGAAGGGAGCCCAGCAGCAACAGGGCGGATCCGTGCTAACAGGTCAGAGCCCTGGCAGGCAAATAGTGAATAGACTGCTGCCTAGAGGGCAGGACGGTGCAACAGAAACTCATAAAGAAAGCCCCAACTCCTGAGTCAGAGCATCTAAAGGGAAGAAAAAAAACGGTGGCGTTTTATGAGTTCTATAGCAGCAGACATAAACAACCTCCCAACAACCCTGAATGAACAACGGAGCTCACAGCTCAGCACTGGAGCTTCTCTGAAGCACAGACTGTCTCCTCAAGGAGCTCCCTGACTCTGCCAAGGAGTCACCCCAGAAAAGAATAATCAGACTGACATTTGGCTGGCATCATTCTGGAACAAGGACAGCAGCAGAAGAAACTGGTATCATCCTCACTGTTCGCAGCTGCTGCAGGTATACCCCTCAGACAAGCAGGGCCTGGAGTGGACCTCAGCACTCATACAGCAGAGGAAGACCATTAGAAAAAAACTAGTAACAAAATGCTTCATCATCAACAATCTCAGCATCCACACAGAGACCCAATTGAAAAATCAGCAGCTACTAAGAAGACAGGCGGATAAATCGATAAAGATGGGAAAAAACAGCGCAAACAGGAAAGCACCGAAACCAAAACACCTCACCTCAAAAAG
The DNA here is from genome assembly GCA_021498475.1 of Saguinus midas. NCBI lineage: Eukaryota > Metazoa > Chordata > Mammalia > Primates > Cebidae > Saguinus > Saguinus midas. The sequence goes on along the minus strand of JAKFGQ010000143.1, from coordinate 21,805 downwards.
TACCAAAACTCCTCACCAACAGGGAACAAAGCTGGACGGAGAATGAATGTGAGAAATGATGGAATCAGACTTCAGAAAGTGGATAATGAGAAACTTCAGTGAGCTAAAGGAACATGTACTAAAAGGCGAAGAAACTAAGAACCTTGAAAAAGGTTTGAAAAAGATTCGAGATTGATAAAAGAATGGACAACAGGGAGGATATGAATGAATTGAAGGAGATGAAAAACAACACGAGAACTTATGAAGCATGCACAAGTTTCAACAGCAATTGACCAAACAGAAGAAAGAATATCAGAAGTTGAAGATCAACTCAATGAAATAAAATGAGAAACCAAGATTAAAGAAAAAGTACAAAAGGAATGAACAAAATCTCCAAGAAATGTGGAACAATGTGAAGAGACCCAACCTACGTTTGATAGGTGTACCAGAATGTGACAAAGAAAATGAATCAAGCTGGAAAACACTCTTCAGGATATTATCCAGAAAATTTCCCCAACCTAGCAAGACAGGTCAATACTCAACTCCAGGAAATACAGAGAACACCACAAAGATACTCTGCAAGAAGAGCAACCCCAAGGCACATAATCGTCAGATTCACCAGGGTTGAAATGAAGGAGAAAATACTAAGGGCAGCCAGAGAGAAAGGTCAGGTCACCCACAAAGGAAGCCCATCAGACTAACAGCAGATCTCTCAGAGACTCTACAAGCCAGAAGAGAGTGGGGCCAATATTCAACATCCTTAAAGAAAAGAGCTTTCAACCCAGAATTTCATATCCAGCCAAACTGAGCTTCATAAGTGAAGGAAAAATAAAATCCTTCACGAACAAGCAAGTACTCAGAGATTTTGTCACCACTAGGCCTGCTTTACAAGAGCTCCTGAAAGAGGCACTACGAATAGAAAGAAACAACCAGTTCCAGCCATCCTAAAAGCATACCAAATGCCAAAGACCATCAACAAAATAAAGAATGTACATGAACCAACGGGCAAAAGAGCCAGCTAGAATCAAAATGGCAGTATCAAATTCACACATAACAATATTAACCCTGAATGTAAATGGGCTAAATGCACCAATCAAAAGACACAGACTGGCAAATTGGATAAAAAACCAAAACCCATCAGTATGCTGTATCCAGGAAACCCACCTCACACACAAAGATACACAAAGGCTCAAAATAAAAGGATGGAGAAAGATTTACCAAGCAAATGGAGAGCAAAAAAAGCAGGAGTTGCAATTCTCATCTCTGATAAAATAGACTTTAAAGTAACAAAGATCAAAAGGGACAAAGAAGGTCCTTACATAATGGTAAAAGGATTGATACAACAAGAAGAGCTAACGATTCTAAATATATATGGACCCAATGTAGGAGCACCCAGATATATAAGGCAAGTTCTTAATGACTTACAAAGACTTAGACTCCCACACAATAATAGTGGGAGACTTTAACACTCCACTGTCAATAGCAGACTGATCAACCAGACAGAAAATTAACAAGGATATCCAGGACTAGAACTCAGATCTAGAACAAGCAAACCTGATAGACATTTACAGAACTCTTTACCCCAAATCCACAGAATATACATTCTTCTCAGCACCACATCACACCTACTCCAAAACTGACCACATAATTGGAAGTAAAGCACTCCTCAGGAAATGCAAAATAACTGAAATGATAACACACAGTCTCTCAGACCATAGTGCAATCAAGTTGGAACTCAGAATTCAGAAAATAACTCAGAACCGGACAGCATCATGGAAACTGAACAACTGGCTCTTGAATGTTGATTGGATAAACAATGAAATAAAGGCAGAAATAAAGAAGTTCTTTGAAACCAACGAGAATGAAGACACAATGTACCAGAATCTCTGGGACACATTATAGCAGTCTGTAGAGGAAAATATATAGCAATAAGTGCCCACATGAGAAGAGTGGAGAGATCCAAAATTGACACCCTATCATCAAAATTGAAAGAGCTAGAGGAGCAAGATCAAAAAAGCTCAAAACCTAGCCGAAGCCAAGAAATAACTAAGATCAGGGCAGAACTGAAGGAGATAGAGACAAGAAAAACCCTTTAAAAAATCAATAAATCTAAGAGCTGGGTTTTTGAAAAGATCAACAAAATAGACAGACCACTAGTCAGACTGATAAAAAAGAAAAGAGAGAGGAACCAAATAGAGGCAATAAAAAACGATAAATGGGAAATCACCACAGATTCCACAGAAATTCAAACCATCATCAGAGAATACTGCAAACAACTCTATGCACACAAGCTAGTAAATCAGGAAGAAATAGATAAATTCCTGGACGCCTGTTTCCTAAAGCCTAAACCAGGAGGAAGCCAAAACTATGAATAGACCAATAACAAGGTCAGAAGTTGAGGCAGCAATTAAGAGCCTACCACACATATGTGACTTAGTCATCTTTGCCTTCTGTCAATATGTGACTTAGTCATCTTTGCCTTCTGTCAATATGTGACTTAGTCATCTTTGCCTTCTGTCAATATGTGACTTAGTCATCTTTGCCTTCTGTCAATATGTGACTTAGTCATCTTTGCCTTCTGTCAATATGTGACTTAGTCATCTTTGCCTTCTGTCAATATGTGACTTAGTCATCTTTGCCTTCTGTCAATATGTGACTTAGTCATCTTTGCCTTCTGTCAATATGTGACTTAGTCATCTTTGCCTTCTGTCAATATGTGACTTAGTCATCTTTGCCTTCTGTCAATATGTGACTTAGTCATCTTTGCCTTCTGTCAATATGTGACTTAGTCATCTTTGCCTTCTGTCAATATGTGACTTAGTCATCTTTGCCTTCTGTCAATATGTGACTTAGTCATCTTTGCCTTCTGTCAATATGTGACTTAGTCATCTTTGCCTTCTGTCAATATGTGACTTAGTCATCTTTGCCTTCTGTCAATATGTGACTTAGTCATCTTTGCCTTCTGTCAATATGTGACTTAGTCATCTTTGCCTTCTGTCAATATGTGACTTAGTCATCTTTGCCTTCTGCCATGATTGTGAAGCCTCCACTGTCACATAAAACTGTAAGCCCAATCAGCCTATTTTACTTTTATAAATATCCCAGGCTAGAATATGTCTTTATAAGTAGCATAAAAATTGACTAGTTCAGTAAAAAATATCAGATTGACTGATAAAACTCCATGATTTAGTTTCACAGAGTCAACTCAAAAATGTAAGTAAAATGCAAAGGTGTGTAGTCACTGAAAATTAATATGAAATTCTTTTCTGTAGTTTAATAATACATTTTAACATAAACTGCTAAAAGAAATGTTAAATAAAATTATTAAAATACACCCATAATTTTATAACGGGTGCTAGCTTATTAATGCATCCATTTTAATTTTGATGAGACCAAATCTCTATTGCTCAAATTGAAATAAATGCAGTGGTGCAACCACAGCTAATGGCAGCTTCTAACTCTTGAGCTCATGTTATTTTTCTGACTCAGTGTCCTAACAAGCTGGGTTACAGAAAAAGGCCAGTAGGTGAAGCTAATAATTTAATAAATATATTATATTTTTGGCAGGGACAGAAACTTGCTATATCTCTCAGGCTGGCCTTAAGTGTTACTTGTAAAATGATCCACACACATTGGCCTCACAATGTGCTAAGATTACAAAGATGAGTTACCACTTTCAGTTAATTTCTTAAAGATTTCATAGAGATGGCTTTTAACTATTGTGTTAAACTAGCTTACAAATTTCTGGCCTCAAGTGTTCCTTTAGTCTGGGCCTAACAAATTTTTAGAATTACAAATATGAGTCACAAATATTGGTCTAAAATAATCTGTCATTTTTATTATAAGATAAAATTTTATCTAGTAAATATAAAGTTTCATACATAAGAATTAAGTAGAATAAATTTTTAAATAATAAACACATTTTCATTAGACAGTCTTAAGCTCACTAAGAATTCCCAATTACTGCAAAAATATTTATTGCATATTGAAATTCAACATTATATATATTCAAATATATAAACCGATATATGAATATATATGTAAATCTATATATATATATATATATATATATATATATATTCAAATATATAAACCGATATATGAATATATATGTAAATCTATATATATATTTAAATTTTCATATGATATGTATATGTGGAATATACATATGTGTATATGTATATTCATATATGTAATTATGTGTATATGTATATACATTTATATATATACACATATATATGTATACATACACACACAAATACATACATATATGTATGTGTGTGTTTATATATGTATACATACACACACAAATACATACATATATGTATGTATGCCCATCTGGAAAATGTAATGCAGCATAATAGAGAACAAACACCACCTAGTAGCAGGACTATAAAGTATTATTTTTATATAAACTCTTGTTTTTAAAAGTACTATAGCATCAATTTGTATACTAATCAAAGTTTAGAAGCCAGTTTATTACATTAGAAACTTAAGTAAATGATAAAAGGTAGAGGTAATAAAACTTTGCCTGCTATGTCTATTTACCTCGTATCTCTTTGTCTGTATTCTATTTTGTTTGATTGTGTAAATTTTGTGCTAGATGGTCCTCTCAAAGGGAGGTCAAAGGGGAATCGGACATTAATGGTTTTTACCCTGGGACTTGAAATCTGAAGTTTTTATATTCATAAAGTGTCCTTTAACCATGTTAATTATCCACAACTATGTTGATTTAGAACTGCTGTTAATAAATCTATACTAAATAAAAATAAACAGTGACAGGGAGTTATGTTAGTGGCAATTGCCTTTTGAAAGAAACCAACCACCATTCTTAGCTCACTCAAAATTATTTTACTGAGTGTGAAAGTGCATTTATACATTCATTCATTATTGAGTTAGAGCCTGCAGGACAAACCTTCAAAAATGGTGATTAACATCTCTGTTGGGAACTCTAACATGACATTCATCACAGTAGGTGCCTGAACTTGGAATGGACTGACTTGATCAGTTATAAAAAAGGATCAGCAGACCTTCCAATAACTGTAAATTAAGAGAGACTGGATGGGCAGTTCAAGTAGTCAGTAAATTATTGGTACTCACTGGGAATTTCCAAGCTCAGGGAGAGATTGTTTTAGTCTGGAGAATCTAGGAATTCATCATGATACAACAGTTAACAGTGCAACAACAGCAGCATATGAAAGTATTAAAAAAGATGCTGAACATTAGTGGGGTGACAGCCTCATTGATCAAATAAGAGAATTAATATGAACTGTTGTCTTTTATAAGTCTTTCTTCTCTACAGAGAATATATTAGGTTTAGAAATCTGAGAAAACTTATGTTCAAGGGAAACAGGTCCTGGTAATATTTCTAACACAATGGGCCTTAGTGAGAGTGTTTTTAGTTCCATTCTAGTAGAAAAGCCAAATGACAGAAAGAAGAAAAAGAAGCCATTGTCTACTTTTTCACCTCCTGTCTCTTTCTCATGCCAGCTATTATCAGATCCAGATAATAGGGAGAAAATGGATGTTTTGCCTGAGCTCATAATCCAACATGTTAAAAAAAAAGGAAGAGCCTCTACAGATATGAGTCCTTGTCTTAACCAAGCAGCTTTGTATGGTGAACTTTTAGAATGTCCAGTGATTGCCTGATCTGCAAGGCAATCAGATACATGAACTCATTTCTTTTAGCTCTTCTAAAGCACTAAGAAAAAGTGTTAAGAGAAAAGAAATTGGTACAACACTTACAATAGGAATGATAAAGAATTCAGTAGACAACTTTCAAATGATCTCATGGGATTGGTAAATGCCAGCTATAACAACTTTGAAGCCAAGACAATACCTCTTCTGGAGGAAAAAATATGATGTGTTGTGTGAACAACAAGACAAAAAATCAGGTGTCTGGGCAACACTTCATAGCTGCTCTGCACCAGGGCAAGTGTCCACATGCTGAGGTGTAATAAAAACCTGATTTTCATTTCTAGGCCTATTATCATGTATTATCATGTGCCCTTAGGGCCTGAGACTTGATTCTCCAGAGCAAATATCAGTAGGGGTCCTTTGTAAATGTTCATCATGGGCCTCAAAAGCCATTTGTTGAATTTATTGATGAGTTAACCTTGGCAACTAAAAGACAAAGTGGTCATAAACATGGTGTGAATATTTTAGTGCTGCAAATGGCTTAAAAAATGCGACTGTGGAAGAGGATTTAAGATACATCCAATTAAGGGAAGCTAAGAATTGCAGCTGCCAGTGAAAACATGGAGCATGCCTGGATTTTGCATTTCCAGACAGATTTTATTGCCCTTAGACCAGGAGATTCTCAGGTGGAGAAGACCCAGGGGTAGCCAGCAGCACTCATTTGGCCAGTGAGACTATTTTGTCCTGTGCAGCTGTTTTGCCAGCACAGTGTTTCTTCGTACAAAATACATGGGTCTGGGCACAATTTTAGCTGGTGTTTGTAGCTCCAGGAAGGCAGAGTCACTTATTCATCTAATTAAATAGAGGACTAAAAGAGTGACCAATTCCAGAAGATTCCTGGACTAGAAAGTACCATGAATTTCAATGCTGCTGATTTAGCCAGCAGAGTGGGTCACTGCATGAGAAATAACACACATCCTGGTGCCTTTTCAACAGGTGACTAGAACACCTGGGAGAGAGTTGACCTGTCAACTAAATAAAAACAAGGATCTAAGTTAGGGAGCCAGGTGATCAGGCTCAACTGGTACCACTCCTTTCAGAAGGCAGCAATCGGAAATTCTCTGAATTGAGTTTCACAGAAAGCAAAGCTGAACCTGGAATGGTCCAGCTCTGTGGCAGAGGGGTGTCCACCACTGCCTGGGCAGTTCACCACTACAGAGGTAATTTGTCATTGCTGAGGCAGCCCACCATTGCCGAGCCAGCCCGCCATTACAGTGAGTGTCCACCGTTATGGAGGTGGGCTGCCATTGCAGAGGCAGTTCTAACTACACCAGTATAAACAGGACTGTAAAGAAGTTTACATGGTATGTGGGTGGAGCACACAGCAGGTCAGCCAAGCCTCTGCAGATAGAGAGTGAATAGTTTGCCTCCTCGATGGGCAAGACAGCCCTGAATAAAGGCAACACTGCAACAGAAACTCATAAATAAAGCCCTAACTTCCTGGGACAGAACAACTGGGAAGAAAAGAAGGTGTTTACAAATTCTGCAGCAGCAGACTTAAATTTTACCTGCACAGAAGCTCTGAAAGAATGGAGCTCACAGATCAGCACCTGAGCTCCTATAAAGGACAGACTCTCTCCTCAAAAAGCTCCCTGATCTCGGTATATACAAAGAGATACCTCATAGAAAAAGAGCTCAGACTGACATTTAGTGGGTATCATTCTAGGACAAAGACAGCAGAAGAAGAAACTGGCATCAACCCTTACTGTTCTGCAGCAACTGAAGGTGGTCCCTAGGCAATTAAGTCCTAAAGTGAACCTCAGCAGTCCCACATCAGAGGAGCCAGACTATTAGAAAGAAAAATAAAAAACAGAAGAAAATAAATTCATCATCAAAAATGGGAGGTCCACTCAGACACCTAATCTGAAAGTCAACAACTAGAAAGATGACAGGTGGATAAATCCACAAAGATGAAAACAATCCAGAGCAAGAAGAATGAAAACAACAAAAGCAGAATGCCTCTCCTCCTACAAGGGATTACAACTTCTCACCAGCAAGCAAGGAAGCTGGTTGGAAAATGAGCATGATGAATTGACAGTATCAGGCTGCAGAAGGTGGGTTATCAGAAATTTTGTGAGCTAAATTAACGTGTTATAACCCAATGAGAAAACAAAATGCTAAAGAGAATAAAAATCTTAAAGTGGAATGTAATTGAATTGATGGAGCTGAAAAAGCCAACAGGAGAACTTTGTGAAGCATACACAAGTGTCACCAGTTGAAATTACCAGAAAGAAGAAAGAATATTAGAGGTCAAAGATCAACTCAATGAAATAAAACAAGAAGGCAAGATTAGAAAGAAAAGCATAGAAATAAAAAAACAAAGTCTCCAAAATTATGAAACTATGTGAGAAGACTTGATCTACAGTAGATAGGTGTACCTGAATATAATGAGGAGAATAAATCCAAGCTGCAAAATACTCTTCAGGGTATTATTCAAGAAAACATTCCCAACCTAGCAAGGCAGGTCAATATTCAAATCCAGGAAATACAGAGAACACCACAAACATATTCCTCAAGAAAAGCAAGCCCAATGCACATAATTGTCAGATTGACCGGGGTTGAAATGAAAGAGAAAATGCTAAGGACAGCCAGAGAGAAAGGTCAGGATTCCCACAAAAGAAAGCTCATCGTAGTCACAGCAGATCTCTCTGCAGACACTCTACAAGACAGGATAGAGTGCAGGCTAATATTCAGCATTCTTAAAGAAAAGAAGTTTAAATCCAGAATTTCATATCCAGAAAAAAACTAAGCTTTATAAGAGAAGACAAAATAAAATTATTTGCAAACAAGCAAGTACTCAGAAATTTTATCACCATCAGACCAGATTTACAGTAGCTCCTTAGAGAGGTATGAAACATAGAAAGCAAAAACCAGAACCAGCAACTCCATAAACATACCAAACAGTAAAGAGTATTACCTCAATGAAGAAATTTCATCAACTACATGGCAAAACAGCCAGCTACCATCAAAATGGCAAGATCAAATACACCTATAACTATATTAACCCTCAATATAAATATAACCGTCAATATAAATGGGCTAACCCTGAATAGACCAATAAGAAGATCTGAAGTTGAGGCAGCAATTAAGAGCCTACCACATAAAAAAAGCCCAGGTGCAGATAGGCTTCAAGCTGAATTCTAGCAGATATACAATAAGGAGATGATACCATTCCTTCTGAAACTATTCTAAACAATCCAGAAAAAGAGAAATTTTCCGAAATGATTTTATGAGGCCAACATCATTCTTATACGAAAACCACGCAGAGCCTCAGCAAAAAGTAAAATAACCTTCAGGCCAATATTCATAATGAACATAGATGCAAAAATCTTCAATAAAATACGGGCAAACCAATTGCAACAGTACATCAGCTGGTTTATCCACCATAATCAGGTATAATTCATCCTGGGGAAGGAAGACTTTTTCAACATACACAAGTCTAAAAACATAATTCCCCACATAAACAGAACCAAAGATAAAAACCACATGATTATCTCAATTGATGCAGAGAAAGCTTCTGACAAAATTCAACAGTCATTTAGGCTAAAAAACCCTTAATAAACTAGGTATTGATGGAGCGTATCTCAAAATTATAAAAGCTCTTTATGACAAATCAACAGCCAATAGCATACTGAATGGGCAAAAACCAAGAGCATTCCCCTTGAAATATGGCATTAGACAAGGATGCACTCTCTCACCACTCCTATTTAAAATAGTACTGGAATTCTAGCCAGAGCAATCAGACAAGAAAAAGAAATAAAGGATATTCAAATAGCAAATGGGAAAATTAAATTTTCTCTATTGGCAGATGACATAATTCGATATCTAGAGGACCCCATAATCTCAGCTCAAAATCTCCTGAAACTGATAAGCAACTTCAGCAAATTCTCAGGATACAAAATCAATGTGCAAAAATCACAGGCATTGCTATACACCAATAAACTATTTAAAGAGCACCAAATAAAAAATGAACTGCCATTCACAATTGCTGCAAAGAGAATACAATACCTGGGAATACAACTAACAAAGAACCTAAAGCACCTCTTCATGAAGAACTACAAACCACTGCTCAACAAAATGAGAGGGGAAAGAAACAGATGGAGAAACGTTCCATGTTCATGGTTAGGAAGAAACAATATCACGAAAATGACCATACTGCCCAAAGTCATTTACAGATTCAGCGCTATCCCCGTCAAGCTACCAATACTTTTATTCACAGAACTGAAAAAATTACCTTAATTTTCATAAGGAACCATAAGAAAGCTCACAAGCTAAGTGAATTCTTTGCAAAAAGACAAATCGGGAGTATCGCACTAGGGGACTTCAAACTCTACTACAAGGCAACAGTCATCCAAACAGCATGGCACTGGTATGAAAACAGAGATACAGACCAATGAAACAAAACAGAGGCCTCTGAGGCAACGCAACACATTTACAACCATCTGATGTTTGACAAACCTGACCAAAGAAAGTAATGGAAAAAGGAGTCCCTGTTTAGTAACTGGCATTGGAAAAACTGGCTAGCCATGTGTAGAAAGCAGAAACTGAACCCCTTTCTGACACCTTACACTAAAATTAACTCCACATGGATTAAAGACTTAAACATAATACCTAACACTATAGAAACCATGGAAGAAAAATCTAGGCAAAACCATTCAGGACATAGGTATAGGCAAGAACTATATGACCAAACCACCGAAAGCATTGGCAGCAAAAGGCGAAATAGACAAATAAACCTAGTCAAATGCCACAGCTTTTGCACAGCAAGAGTAACAGTCATTAGGGTGAATCAGCAACCAACTGAATAGAAATGTTTTTTCCACTATCAGTTGTGGAAGCTGCTAGCCATCTGCCTTGTCCAGCTGCAGGCTGTAAGTGTGTGGGCATTCCTGCATGCAACTGAAGTTGCCTGCCTTATCATAGCTTGTATGCCTGGCTGTGTCATGACAAAACCTCCTACTTACTTATTCAGCCCTCACCCCCTTACTGTGCTTGCTTTTGTCTGCTGTGAAATTCCAGCTGGTAATTCAAGGTAAGTGCAGCATACCAAAAAATGTGGGTAGAAAAATCTTAGCCATCCAAAAAAGAAAAAACTCAGGCAAGGCATTACTGGCTACAAAGATGAATGTCTGGCAAAGTAAATTCCAAAGAATCCTTTGACAAGAGAGATAGTTAATTTTTTTTAAAGACAACAATCTTTGAAACTCAAAATTGTGATAATTTGGCCTTTCCTATTTTGGCAGATTTCTGCCTTTTTATGAAATTTATTATAGTTGAAAACGTTTTAAATATTATAGTTGACAAATCGGTTTCTGCATGAAACCATCTGATTTCTTACATACAGTTTTATGATAATATTTTTCTAAAATGTACAGCTTAGAGCCTCAGATTAGCATTATTCTAGTGGATTACAAAGACGGTATATAGAGCAACATTTCTGAATGATTCATATTGATATTTTGCAATCAGATAATGTATTGCTGTGAGAAGATTTGCTGTGCATGGTAGGGTGTTAAGCAGCATTTCTGGTCTCCTGACTAGTGCATTGTAACATCCTTTCTTGGTGGCTAAATCACAAAAATTTGTTTGTGTCTCATGGGAGAAAATAATTTTATATTTACATTTAGAGACTTCTGTAGAAGAAAAAAAAACCCACTTGAAAATAAACGTTGATAGAAATGTTATAGTAGGACTGACCTTCTTTCAACTCTATGCTGTTCTAAGTTCCTGCTTTTTTCTATCTCCATATTACAACTTCAATACTCAATACTTTTAATTTTGCAATATTTTGTTGAAAAGTCAAGAGTAATGGGTGTTGAAGAGCTAATACTGGAAGACCCATTTTAGCGGAAAAAAAAATCATGTGCATATTTCAAATTCCTAACAAATGTTTCACATTATGGTGAAATAAAAGGTGCAATTTAATTTAAGTAACTACTAAAGATTGATATGGAAAATATTTATTATGAACTTATAAATGTTCGCTATCAAATTTATCTTATTTATTATTATTAATCTATTTCTAGTTTCCTGACTTTCTCAAATAATGTTGACTTTCTCAAATAATGTTGATTTTTTTTCTATTGACAGATTTTCTCTTATTGATTATACCCAGTCTTTTAATCATAATTTTTTGGAAGAAAATTCAAAGTTTTCTTATTGAAATTCAAATACTGATTAGAAAGTATTTTTTTAAATTCAAAGAATGTCAACATCATTAATCGTTAGAGAAATGCAAACCAAAACCACTCTGAGATACCGAATCAGGCCAGTCAGAATGGTGACTATTAAAAAGTCAAAAAATTACAGATGCTGGAAAGGCTGTGGAAAACAGAAAGATTTGTAAGCTGTTTTTGGGAAAGTAACTTAATAGAAACATTATGGAAGACAGTGTGGTGCTTTTTAAAAAGTTAAAAATGCCATTGACCCAGCAATGCAATCACTGGTTTACACCAACAAAATATAAATTATTATATTATAAAATTTTATGCATGTGTTATGTTTATGGCAGCATAGTTTACAATAGCAAACACATGGAATTAAACAGAATGCCCACTTTAGCCAGAAAACTGGATGAAGAAAATATGCAACATATCAAAAATGGAATACTTTGAAGCTACAAAATATAATGACATTGAGTCTTTAAAACAAACATGGACAAAGCTAGAAACATTATCCTCAGAAAAGTAATGCAGAAACAGAAAACCACACCTCATTCTCTCACACATAAATAGCTGAACATTGAGAATATATGACCCACAATAGAAAACCACACACATTGGGGCCTGTCAGGGAGTGAAAGAATGGAGACTATCAGGATAAATAGCTGATGCATATTGGGCTTATAATTTAGGAGATGAATTGATACTGCAGCAAAACAATATGTTACACATTTACCTATGAAATAAACATACGTGTCTTGATCATGTACATAAAACTTAGAATATATTTAAAAATAAACCAGAAATGCTTTAATGTTCAAATACATAATACTAACTTTGCAATATGTGACTCACTTTATGTAATGGATTTTGAAAACTCATTGCAAATGAGTGATAAATATGACCAATCAGAATATTGTGATAAATGACATTGAAAATGCAAATAAAAAGTAACAGAGACTCAACAAGAAAATAAAACTTCAGGCCAATATCCAGGATGAACATAGATGCAAAAATCTTCAATAAAATACTAGCAAACCGATTGCAATAGCACATTAAAAAACGTATCCTACATGATCAAGTAGGATTCATCCCAGGGAAGCAAGGCTGGTTCAACATATGCAAGTCTATAAACATAATTCACCACATCAACAGAACAAAAACAAAAAACCACATATTGTCTTAATTGACACAGAAAAGGCATTTGACAAAATTCAACAGCACTTTATGCTAAAAACCGTCAATAAACTTGGTATTGATGGAACATATCTCAAAGTAACAAAAGCTATTTACAACAAACCAACAACCGATATTATACTTAATGGGCAAAAACTGGAAGCAGTCCCTTTAAAATCTGGTAATAGACAAGGATGCCCTCTCTCACTACTCCTATTCAACATAGCACTGGAAGTTCTAGCCAGAGAAATCAGGCAAGAAAAAGAAATAAAGTGTTTTCAAATAGGAAAGGTGGAAGCCAAATTGTTTCTATTTGCAGACGACATGATAGTATACCTATACAACCCCATCACCTCAGCTCTAAAACTCCTGAAACTGATAAGAAACTTCAGCAAAGTCTCAGGATATAAAATCAAAGTGCAAAAATCACAAGCATTCCTATACACCAAAAACAGACTTAAAGAGAACCAAATCAAGAATGAACTGCCATTCACAATTGCAACAAAGAGAATAAAATACCTAGGAATAAATCTCACAAGGAATGTAAGCGACCTCCTTAAGAAAAACTACAAACCACTGCTCAACAAAATAAGAGAGGACTCAAACAGATGGGAAAACATTCCATGTTCGTGGTTAGAGGAAATCAATATCGTGAAAATGGCTATACTGCTCAAAGTAATTTACACAATTGATGCTATCCCCATCAAACTACCGTCAAATTTCTTCACAGAACTAGAAAAAACCACCATGAACTTCATATGGAACCAAAAGAGAGCCAGCATAGCCAAGTCAATTCTAAGCAAAAAGAACACAGCAGGAGGCATCAGACTACCAGACTTCAAAATATACTACAAGGCTACAGTAATCAAAACAGCATGTGCTGGTACCAACACAGAGATATAGACCAATGGAACAGAACAGAGACATTGAGGCAACACAGCATATCTACAACCATATAATATTTGATCAACCAGACAAAAACAAGCAATGGGGAAAGGATTCCCTGTTTAATAAATGGTGTTGGGAAAAGTGGCTAGCCATGTGCTGAAAGCAGAAACTGGACTCCTTCCTGATATTTTACACTAAAATTAACTCCAGATGAATTAAAGACTTAAACATAATACCTGGCACTGTAAAAACCCTAGAAGAAAATCTAGGGAAAGCTATTCAGGACATAGGAGTAGGCAAGAACTTCATGACCAAAACACCAAAAGCATTGGCAACAAAGGCCAAAGTAGACAAATGAGACCTAATCAAACTCCACAGCTTTTGTACCTCAAAAGAATTAGTCACCAGAGTGAATTGGCAACCATCAGAATGGAACAAAATCGTTGCAGTTTACACATCTGTCAAAGGGCTGATATCCAGAATTTACAAAGAACTCAAACAGATTTACAGGAAATAATAAAAAAATCCCATTCAAAAAAGGGCAAAGGATATGAACAGACACTTTACAAAAGAAGACATACATGAGTCCAGCAAACACATGAAAAAGAGCTCATCATCACTGGTCATTAGAGAGATGCAAATCAAAACCACATTGAGAAACCGTCTCATGCCAGTTAGAATGGAGATCATTAAAAAATCTGGAGACAACAGATGCTGGAGAGGATGTGGAGAAACAGGAAGATTTTACACTGTTGATGGGAGTGTAAATTAGTTCAACCATTATGGAAGACAATGTGGTGATTCCTCAAGAATCTAGAAATAGAAATTCCATTTGACCCAGCAATCCCATTACTGGGTATATATCCAAAGGACTATAAATCGTTCTACTATAAGGACACATGCACACGAATGTTCATTGCAGCACTGTTTACAATAGCAAAGACCTGGAAGCAACCCAAATGCCCATCGGTGATAGACTGGACCTAGAAAATGTGGCACATATACACCATGGAATATTATGCTGCAGTGAAAAATGATGAGTTTGTGTTTTTTGTAAGGACATAGATGAATCTGGAGAACATCATTCTCAGCAAACTGACACAAGAACAGAAAAGGAAATACCGCATATTTTTACTCATAGGTGGTGAGAAAAATGAGAACACATGGACACAGGGAAGTGTTCTACTACACCCAAAGGTCTAGTGGGAGGCATGCGGGAGGGACAGCAGGTGGGGAGCTGGGGAGGGATAGCCTGGGGAGAAATGCCAAATGTGGGTGAAGTGGAGGAAGGCAGCAAAATACACTGCCATGTGTGTACGTATGAAACTATCTTGCACGTTCTGCACATGTACCCCAAAACCTAAAATGCAATAAAAATTTAAAAAGATTATACCATATTCATTACGTGATTAAATTTCTCTTCTTTTTGACAAAAAATATGAAACACTTCACAAATTTGCGTGTCTCTTCTATTTTCGTTTTTTTCTTTTCTTTTCTTCTTTTCTCCTATCTTCTCTCTTTTCCTACCTTTCCCTCTTCTTCCCTTCCCTTCCCTCCCCTTTTCTTTCCTTTTTTTCATTTCATTTCTCATCTTTTCTTTTCTTTTCTTTAGGTAAATAGTCACATTGTTTCACATCCTGAAATAGAGTGTTGCAATTCTGGTGTTCTGCAAATTTCCAAGTTTCAGGTTTAAGTAATTTTTCCTCTACATGGTCTCCATTAACTGTTATTGCAGGTGTGTACCTCTGCACCTGGCTAATTTTTTAAATTTTAGCAGAGATGCAGTTTTACCAAATTGGCCAGTATGGTCTCAAACTCATTATCTAAAGGGATTCACTCGCCTTGAATTTCCAAATTTTGAAATGACAGACGTGCACCATAATGCGTGTCTTTTGATTAACCCTCTAAAAGAAAAAAAGATCTTGTGAATTTCAATTATTTATTATATATATTGATTAACTTTTAATGTCTTAAAACTAAAAAAATACATAGTTTAATGCATTGTTTCTCTTTAAAATAAAGTTATTTCAATTTATATATGAATAAAAAGTAAATTTATTTAAAATGTCATTTTTTTGTTTATAAAATTATCTGCTTTCACAAATCATTTAAATATTTCATCTGAAAAACTGATAAACCTTATTGATTATACTCAGTGGTTTCATCAGAATTTTCTTTTGTAAGAAAATTCAAAGTTCTTTCAAACTTATGATGTTTATGTCAAATAAACTTAAAATGATATTTAATTTTACAGGATATTTTTTGGTTGTTGTTGTTGTTATTGTTGTCGTTTTTGAGATAGAGTCCCACTCCATGGCCCAGACTGCGGTCAGTGGGCAATCTCAGGTCACTGAAACCATTACATTTCTGATTCATGGGTTTCTCCTGCCTTAGCCTTCTAAGTAACTGAGCAGTTGTGATTACAGGTGTCCAGCAGAACATCTGGCTAACTTTTGGATTTTTAGTAAAGACAATGTTTTGGGAGCCTTGTTGTTACAAAGTTCTGGGATTATAGTCATGAGCTACTATGCCCAGTCTTGAATTCATTTTATTAAGTTCTCATGTGAGCTCCACAAAGAGGATAGCTCTGTTCAGATCTTACACAGAACTAAAGCTCAGTTTAGGAAGAAGCTTTAAGTAAAAGAACTGATTGTAACATAAAATATAGATTTTATTTCACAGAAAACAAAGGGTTAATAACATAATCAATAAGAGCATTCAATATAAATCTTTGATTAGTAAATACAAAATTATCTTTGCTTAACTCTTTGTTTTCTGAGGACCTTTTCATTACATAGCAGGTGTTTCTAGCTAAATTGACTTTTAAAATATAGATCTTCGCTTGTTCTGTAGAATTTATATATAGAGAAGAGTTTTCTTTGCATTTTTTTGTTCAAGATAAATTATTTAGCTGTTGTATTTACATCATAAATATATATTTAAAAAATAATTTATTTAGCTAATATTGTATGTGATTAATACCTATTTTAAAATATGGAAAAGAAAACATACAAAATTGATAGACTTCCTATGAACTTTATATTTCTTGTCTAGAGATTTGTTTCCACAAATGCAATTTTACATACATACAGCAATTTTTCAACACAAATAAAATTATGTAATATGCAAGATAATTAGCTTTATTTTCATTAATAGCAAATTTGTCAGTATATAAATCTCTGTTTTTTTTTTAGCTACACAACTTGCAAATCAATGTGGTACAGTTTATGTAATCTGCCTCTAAATAAATTAATGTTCAACTTTCATTCAGTTCACACAAGTTAGAAAATGATATATAGTTGTCAAAATGCTTTTAAACACACCATCTCATTAATTTTATCACACAATAATATTTAATTTAGGTAAAGCAATTATTACTTTTCTCTGGGAAATAAAATATATTTGAGTGTAACTATAGAATGATGAAAATAAACATGACTTAAACTGTAGTGGTTAATTATAACTGACAAACTGTAATGTTTTATTTATATATAGTTCTGACCACAATAAATTATATACACTTATTTTAAGTGCAACAATTTTTTTTTTAATTTTTATTGCTTTATAGGTTTGGGGGTACATGTGCAGAAAGAGCAAGATAGTTGCATATGTACACACATGGCAGTGTGCTTTGCTGCTTTCCTCCCCCTCACCCACACTTGGTATTCATCCCAAGGCTATCCCCTCAGCCCTCCCCGCTGTTCCTCTCCCATTCCCCCCAACAGTCCCCAGTGTATAGTAGACCGCCTCTCTGTGTCCATGTGTTCTTATTTTTCTCACCCACTTATGAGTGAGTATATGAGGTATTTCTTTTTCTGTTCTTGTGTCAGTTTGCTGAGAATGATGTTCTCCAGATTCATCCATGTCCCTACAAAGGACACAAACTCATCATTTTTGATTGCTGCATAATATTCCATGGTGTATATGTGCCACATTTTCCCAGTCCAGTCTATCATCGTTGGGCATTTGGGTTGGTTCCAGGTCTTTGCTATTGTAAACAGTGCTGCAATGAACATTCGTGTGCATGTGTCCTTATAGTAGAATGATGTATAGTCCTTTGGATAGATACCCAGTAATGGGATTGCTGGGTCAAATGGAATTTCTATTTCTAGGTCCCTGAGGAATCGCCACACTGTCTTCCACAATGGTTGAACTAATTTACACTCCCACCAACAGTGTAAGAGTGTTCCTATTTCTCCACATCCTCTCCAGCATCTGCTGTCTCCAGATTTTTTAATCATCGCCATTCTAACTGGTGTGATATGGTATCTCAATGTGGTTTTGATTTGCATCTCTCTAATGACCAGTGAAGATGAGCACTTTTTCATATGCTTGGTGGCCTCATGTATGTCTTCTTTTGTAAAGTTTCTGTTCATATCCTTTGCCCATTTTTGAATGGGCTTGTTTGTTTTTTTCCTGTAAATCTGTTTGAGTTCTTTGTAAATTCTGGATATCAGCCCTTTGTCTGATGTGTAAACTGCAAAGATTTTTTCCCATTCTGATGGTTGCCAATTCACTCTAGTGACTGTTTCTTTTGCTGTGGAGTTTGATTAGGTCCCATTTGTCTATTTTGGCTTTTGTTGCCACTGTTTTTGGTGTTTTGTTCATGAAGTCCTTGCCTACTCCTTTGTCCTGAATGGTTTTGCCTAGATTTTCTTCTAGGGTTTTTATGGTGTCAGATCTTACATTTAAGTCTTTAATCCATCTGGAGTTAATTTTAGTGTATGGTGTCAGGAAGGGGTCCCGGTTCTGCTTTCTGCACATGGCTAGCCAGTTTTCCCAACAACATTTATTAAATAGGGAATTCTTTCCCATTGCCTGTTTTTGTCTGGTTTATCAAAGATAATATGTTTGTAGATGTGTTGTTTTGCCTTCGATGCCTTTGTTCTGTTCCATTGGTCTATATCTTTGTATGGTACCAGTACCATGCTGTTTTGATTACTGTAGCCTTGTAGTATAGTTTGAAGTCTGGTAGCGTGATGCCTCCCGCTGTGTTCTTTTTGCTTAGAATTGACTTGGCTATGCGGGCTCTTTTTTGGTTCCATATGAAATAAATGGTGGCTTTTTCCAGTTCTGTGAAGAAATTCAATGGTAGTTTGATGGGGATAGCATTGATTGTGTAAATTACTTTGGGTAGTATAGCCATTTTCACGATATTCATTCTTCCTAACCACGAACATGGAATGTTTCTCCATCTGTTTCTGTCCTCTCTTATTTCGTTGAGCAGTTGTTTGTAGTTTTCCTTAAAGAGGTCCGTAACATTCCTAGTGAGTTGTATTCCTAGGTATTTTATTTTCTTTGTAGCTATTGTGAATGGCAGTTCGTTTTTGATTTGGTTCTCTTTAAGTCTGTTACTGATGTATAGGAATGCTTGTGATTTTTGAACATTGATTTTATATTCTGAGACTTTGCTGAAGTTGCTTATCAGTTGCAGGAGCTTTTGGGCTTAGGTGACGAGGTCTTCTAGGTATACTATCATGTCGTCTGCAAATAGAGACAATTTGGCTTCCACCTTTCCTATTTTAATACCCTTTATTTCTTTTTCTTGCCTGATTGCACTGGCTAGAACTTCCAGTACTATGTTGAATAGAAGTGGTGAGAGAGGGCATCCTTTTCTAGTGCCGGATTTCAAAGGGAATGCTTCCACTTTTTGCCCATTATGTATGATATTGGCTGTTGGTTTGTCGTGAATAACTTATATTACTTTGAGATATGTTCCATCAATACCAAGCTTATTGAGGGTTTTTAGCATAAAGGGCTGTTGAATTTTGTCAAATGCCTTCTCTGTATCAATTGAGATAATCATGTGATTTTTGTTTTTGCTTCTGTTTATGTAGTGAATTACATTTATAGATTTGCGTATGTTGAACCAGCCTTGCATCCCCGGGATGAATCCTACTTGATCGTGATGGATAAGTTTTTTAATGTGCTGTTGCAATCGTTTTGCCAGTATTTTATTGAAGATTTTTGCATCTATGTTTATCATGGATATTGGCCTGAAGTTTTCTTTCCCTGTTGAGTCTCTGCCAGGTTTTGGTATTAGGATGATGTTGGTCTCATAAAATGATTTGCGAAGGGTTCCCTCTTTTTGGATTATTTGGAATAGTTTCAGAAGGAATGGTACCAGATCCTCTTTGTGTGTCTGGTAGAATTCAGCTGTGAACCCATCTGGACCTGGGCTTTTCTTGTGTGGTAGGCTCTTAATTGCTGCCTCAACTTCAGACCTTGTTATTGGTCTATTCATAGTTTCGGCTTCCTCCTGGTTTAGGCTTGGGAGGAAACAGGCGTCCAGGAATTTATCCATTTCTTCCTGATTTACTAGTTTATGTGCATAGAGTTGTTTGTAGTATTCTCTGATGATGGTTTGAATTTCTGTGGAATCTGCGGTGATTTCCCCTTTATCGTTTTTTATTGCATCTATTTGGTTGTTCTCTCTCTTCTTTTTTATCAGTCTGGCTAGTGGTCTGTGTATTTTGTTGATCTTTTTGAAAAACCAGCTCTTAGAATTATTGATTTTTTGAAGGGTTTTTCTTGTCTCTGTCTCCTTCAGTTCTGCTCTGATCTTAGTTATTTCTTGTCTTCGGCTAGGTTTTGAGCTTTTTTGATCTTGCTCCTCTAGCTCTTTCAATTTTGACGATAGGGTGTCAATTTTGGATCTCTCCACACTTCTCATGTGGGCACTTATTGCTATATATTTTCCTCTACAGACTGCTTTAAATGTGTCCCAGAGATTCTGGTACGTTGTGTCTTCATTCTCGTTGGTTTCAAAGAACTTCTTTATTTCTGCCTTCATTTCATTGTTTATCCAATCAACATTCAGGAGAAGGTTGTTCAGTTTCCATGAAGCTTTGTAGTTCTGAGTTATTTTCTGAATTCTGAGTTCCAACTTGATTGCACTATGGTCTGAGAGACTGTTTGTTATGATTTCTGTTGTTTTGCATTTGCTGAGGAGTGCTTTACTTCCAATTATGTGGTCAATTTTGGAGTAGGTGTGATGTGGTGCTGAGAAGAATGTATATTCTGTGGATTTGGGGTGGAGAGTTCTGTAAATGTCTATCAGGTTTGCTTGATCCAGGTATCAGTTCAAGTCCTGAATATCCTTGTTAATTTTCTGTCTGGTTGATGTGTCTGCTATTGACAGTGGATTGTTAAAGTCTCCCACTATTATTGTGTGGGAGTCTAAGTCCCTTTGTAAGTCATTAAGAACTTGCCTTATATATCTGGGTGCTCCTACATTTGGTCCATATATATTTAGAATCGTTATCTCTTCTTGTTGTATCAATCCTTTTACCATTATGTAATGACCTTCTTTGTCCCTTTTGATCTTTGTTACTTTAAAGTCTATTTTATCAGAGATGAGAATTTCAACTCCTGCTTTTTTTTGCTCTCCATTTGCTTGGTAAATCTTCCTCCATCCCTTTATTTTTATCCTTTGTGTATCTTTGCATGTGAGGTGGGTTTTCTGGATACAGCACACTGATGGGTTTTGGTTTTTTATCCAATTAGCCAGTCTGTGTCTTTTGATTGGTGCATTTAGCCCATTTACATTCAGGGTTAATATTGTTATGTTTGAATTTGATACTGCCATTTTGATGCTAGCTGGCTGTTTTGCCCGTTGGTTCATGTACATTCTTCATTATATTGATGGTCTTTAGCATTTGGTGTGCTTTTAGGATGGCTGGAACTGGTTGTTTCTTTCTATTTGTAGTGCCTCTTTCAGGAGCTCTTGTAAAGCAGGCCTAGTGGTGAGAAAATCTCTGAGTACTTGCTTGTTCGTGAAGGATTTTATTTTCCTTCACTTATGAAGCTCAGTTTGGCTGGATATGAAATTCTGGGTTGACAGCTTTTTTAAGGATGTTGAATATTGGCTCCCACTCTCTTCTGGCTTGTAGAGTCTCTGCTGA